>CBVK0104182565.1:184-23215 GCA_900067695.1 Picea abies
CAAAAAAAACTACAAAGGTGGAGACTTACCCATCTCCCCTCGCTCCTCACAAGGAGGCACGGGTATCTCAGGATCTCTAGAAAAATCTATCCATGCATATGGGTAGTCCTCAATCACAGGGATCTGTCATGACAACCACACAAAGAAATCATCATCGAAGGACTCAATGGTCCTTCCACCACCCGTCGCGGCAGTAATATTTCCCATCTACACACTGCAGGGAAAGAGGGCTGATGTCCTCGTACTACAACCCGAGGACTAAAACTCGGAATCTCTCAAAAAATAATGAACATAAGATGGTCCCAAACTTGAAGTTCCTCTGTGTCCACTGTCGGCAATGTGTCAATTGCCTCTTCATGCACTCGAGTAGTGTGGTACTCCAGTCAAAAATCTATGCATTCAAGCACGGGAGGACACAATTCATCTATGCGTGAGATGCCTGATGCAAGGCTGCTGAGCTGGTAATCCGCCCAATCAGTAACAATATTGTCTGCAGCGATAAGCTATTAATCTTACTAATAGGTACCTGGGAGCCCACACGGTCAGTCCCAGCCTCACAATGCTCAACTATCAGTTCCGAGATCTTGCTCGGTCCCTCTGGAAATGTCTTGAAGTTGACTGGTTCCCCTCTCCTTGAGAGGCCAGTCAGAAAGTAGATATCCTCAATGGTGAGCACCAGTGATTGCCCCTCTAGCATAAAAGCCTTTGCGTCAGGATGTCAGTAATCAATCAAGGAATTCAGTAGCCTTGGTTGTGTGTGAATAAATGGACATAGAAATAACTTTAGCAAACCGCATTGCATTAACACCACCACGACATTCGAATCTACTGCAACCAACTCACCGATTGCTTCATGCCCCCATTCCCTCCATTTGACATACATCCTGCCAACAAAACAAGGTAAAGGAGGGTCAGTACTTAATTTTGGCTTTGATTTTTACTAAAAAGGGGGGGTACACACGGGATATACAGGTGACAGTCGCGTGTACACATGGGCAGACTTTAATCTGCTCAAATGTACATGCAGCCTATCCAGAGACAGCCCGTGTGTACCTAGGGCTGACCTTTTTAAGGTCGACGCCCACCCAAAAAATAAACTAAAAAATGAAATTGAAGTATTGAATAGCTAGATAAGGGAGTTTGTACTTACTTGGTCCAAGCAGAAGTTCGTTTTGTCCACTGTAGCTCCCGGAATCACTGTTTTTGGCAAAGGGGGTGTTTTGGCTCCAGAGTCAATTTCCAAATCAGCAATGGTGATAATGAGCTGCCAACTTCTATTTATAGACTTTTTGGCCTCTTTTTGTCACTTTTTTGGCCTCCCTTATCAGTTTCTTTATACCAAAAACCATTTAGAGTGATTCAGGAGTTATATGGGAGGGATTTGATCGGGTATTGGGACATTTTTTTGAGTTTTGAGAAAATTTTGACGGTCCATAAAAAAAATTCAAAAAAATCAACTTGAGCATATAGGTTAGGTTACTACCCCGACTTTTACGTCTCGTTGTCTTTTTCCTCTGCTATAGGATCGATCCCATCAGGTTGTGACATGGAACCATCATATCTACTTTAGAAGTGTCACAACTTGGCGGTAGAGCTTACCAAAACATGGATGCCCTAAGTAGGTCCTGGTTGCATTATGGTGTCCATGTCGTTTCTAAAAACATTGTAGGCTCAGGAGTCTGTATAGTCTTTCCTGAATATGAGTTTGAGCCTCATTTGCATGATTCTTCTTCGCTCTGTGTATCACCCTCAGGACTCCCAAAAAATAATGGGTCTCCTTTTAAGCCCTTTTCAGACCCTCTAAACATGAAAAGATTGTCGAGCGATCTTGTGGCCTTTCATGCTCGTTAAACTGAAATTTGAAGTCACGTCTGTCGGGTGGTAGTTTACCCCTTTTTCGGTCCAGACGGTCAACTGTACGAAAAAAGGTATACTCTATGGAACTCCCATTCTTTAGAAGAGTACTCTCAAGTATAATTTTATCCCTTTTTCAAGCCTGAGGGACTAAACTTACGAAAAAGAAACCCCCACGGAGTCCATAGTTAAGCTCTTTTCAGAATCCCTAAAATTGAAAAGATCGTCGAGTGACCTTATTCTTTCACACTCGTTAAATTGGTCCAGAAGAATATTTCTGATGGAGTCCATAGTTAAGATTTTTTCAGACTCCTTAAAAGTGAAAAAATGGCCGAGTGATCTTGTCCTTGTCACACTCGTTAAAATGGTTTTGAATCGATGTCTAATTGGTGCTAGTTTACCCCTTTTTTCAAACTGACTAGACTATCTTCGAAAAAGGTACCACAATGGAGTCTCCTTTTATGCTTTTTCAGATTCTCTAAATATGAAAAACCACCGAGCCTAGCTTCTCTGGGCTCGTTAAATTTACATCGAAGGACGTTACCATTGTGTGTTTTATCAACCTCATTTGCATACCTTATCCATCAGCCTTGTGACAGTTTGCTTCTGCGTTTTAACACCTTTGGCCACTAGAGGATTTTTCCCAAGTATCATTTTATTAGAACATCAGTCTTGTCCTTGTTCCTTGAGCTTGTATGTTTTCAATACTTGTTCCTCCAGAAATTATCGAAAAGAACAAAAAAATCAAATATACCCCAAAAAGAGGAAGGGAACAGTATTTTCTTTATTGACAGCATAATGAGTCGCCCTTGGATAAATCACATATGTCCGTTTGTTCATCAGACTATGGGATTTAGTACGACCTTAGGAATCTTTTCTCGCTATATAGATTTGTGTCCTCCACCATTTGGTTATTCTTCCAAACATATGGAGAGTTTACATTGCCTCCTGCTTCGTAGAATTATGATTAACATATATGTTTCCTGAGTCTCATCACTTGTCATGCTATTGTCCAAGGGAAGTTTGTCACTAAGCCCGAGTCGGCCCCTCTGCAATATGTCTCTTGTCCACATACCTGGCCATCCTGAACTTCCAATCAAGTCCTTGTTCGAAATCACTGGAGCCTTCAGTCCAATCATCAAGATTATCAAAGTCCATGACCGACGAGCTGTTGAAGACCTCTGGGTAGTGCAGTCGTACACTCATATTACACTCCTACCCAAGTTTTGGAATATTTTGAAGTTGTTGCTCGAGCTCTGAAGATATCATCTCTAACCATCAGGCTGACTCAGCCTCTGGAAGATGGATACTCTATATGTATATCTTTCTGATTTTGAGCTGTAGCTCCGCTGTGTATTATTCAAGGCTACTCTTTATAGTTATTTGACATGGATCTATAGTGTATTTTATTGGTATCCATGGTTCTATTTTTATCCCGAGCATGGGTATGCCTGCCTCAATGAGACATTTGTTATTTTTGCAGACGACACCTCCTGGTTCCTGGTCCTTGGGCTCAATCATTCGGCACATCAGTGAAGATTGGTAATGTATTTTGGCCATCAGATGCTCTTCTGACCTCACACATTAGAGGGCATCTATTATAACCCTAAATTGCACCACACATGCTTACATGGCATCAGGCCAACTCATATCCTTTCTTTTCCAAAAGCACTGCTGAACAACTCTTTGAAAATCCTCTTGTGTAAAGGCCCACGCGCCCTAACCCATTACTGCACGCGTGTACATGCTGGCTGACTCAAAACAGCATGCGTGTACCTACTAAAGCACGAAAAAAGGAAAGTTTCTGATGGAACAAAAAGCTATGGGTGAGTTAACTGAAACTCACGGCCATGCTTGGCTGAGGGTTTGTCCAGATACCTAGCTCCTTCTAGCCTATAAAAGAAGGGGTAGGGGTACCATTTGGAAGAGGAAAAATATAGCAAAGAAACTCTGCCCATTTACGTATTCCATTGTCCCAACCCTTTAGACTTTCCTAATGCCAAAGGATATTTAAAGCAAATAAGTTGAAGGATAGGAGAAGAGGAGCCCAGGATCAGGTTTGAGGAGCAGTGGCCAGTCTCAACTTTTTGTAAGTTGACTCATTTTAAGTAATAAAGAGAATGCTTTTCCCATCCCAATTCATGAATTATTTATGATATTGATTAGTTTATGTTTGATTTCTAACCCGTTAGTATATTAGTAGCATGCATGCATAGTTGTTGATTGTCTTGAATGCAGGTTAGCTTTGGAAGGAGCATAGAGAACAAGTGATCAAGCACAACGGAGGATCGACATCAAACATCGATAACTAGGTAGGTTGATCTTTCCATGCATTGACTAAGAAAAAGGGGATTTAAATATAAGGATGAAAGTAGAAAGTGATTTCTATTCGGTCATATCTGCATGCAAATTATGAACTCTATTTGCTAGTCCATAGGGTGTTTTTTCCCAACAACTCAGAGCGCATGTGCACAGACAGAAAAGAGTTAATAAGTGCACGTGCATAGAAAAGAACTATGACTTGAGTGCATGTGCACACGATGCGTGTCTGTGGGCCTAAAAACCCACGCACAGGTGACACACAGCTGTGAATGAAAATTTTGGATGGAATTCTCTCAATTCACCTTGGAATTAGATGATTGGCAGGTCGGCTTAGGCCGGTTAATGCACCTGGAAGTTAAATAAACCAAAAGAAGAGCTAGAAAAACCCAAATGGGGTAGGAAATTGATACCTTTCCCCAATGGAGTCGCCAATCTATTGTGCCTCTTTCATCACCTTACTGAGAAAAATAGAGGTGCTTGCAAGCTCAGTTGGGTTTGCTAAGCAGGACAATTACAAGGAATAGGGTTAGAAATATAAATATAAAACAACAAATAAGAATTAAAATAAGAAATAAAACAACAACTAAATTTATAAACATAGGGACATAAGGAAAAAAAAAACAATGAGACCCATGTCACCAATGATAAGGCTAATATTAGTGAAAGACAACACTGAGAAGAAAGGGGACTATGAGTCCTTTCTTCCTCAAAGGGAGGGGTCTTGGACCCCCACAAGTAAGCCCTTCTTACAAATTTGAAAAGGAAAATGAAAATGGTGAATGAATTATTTGCTAATCCACTCAAGGGGTGAGATGGATTGCCCAAAGCAATGATGCCAGTAGACTCTTGGCAAGGATAGAAGAGTCCTCAAGAGAATAGTGGCAGCATAACTTTGCTATGAAATTCATTGACAAAATGAAGTGTATCCATGGCCTTTTTATAGCAATCCTTTGGGTTATTGTTCAACTAGTTTGTAGTGTGTAAAGAGGCTAATTAGGGAATTTCTAGGTCTTTGACCAGCCATCCAGTCGAATCTTGTCCAGATTTGAGTGTCAAATCAACTTGGAAGCTGAACCAGAAGTGGGTGGGAGGCCGACCACTCTCATAAATGTGTCATTTCTCAGGTGTGTGGATTTTTACGACAATAGTCACGCATCGTGCACGAATATTTCATTTCTGTTTTGCACATGTGCACACGCGCCCAGTGTCTTCATAGTGCCCTTCAATTTTTTTCACTATTTGCATAGTTTTTGACCCTTTATGAATGTTTTTGTGTTAATTCAGGTCCATGGATGACTTCATAACTGTTTGACAATGCTGAATTCTTGTAACCATTTGCAGACGAAATTTCAGTGATAACACCAAGGTAATCTGATACAAGCCTTTACTTCTTAATAAATCTTCCATATGAGATTTCCATTGGAAGTAGTTGTTGCTGGTAAGCAAGAGATTACTTGTAGAATACATATTAAATATGCAGATAATATGGATTTAAAAACTAAAACTGATGATCTGGATGGAAATATCTTGAAAATCTATGCGGTTTTGAAAAAATGGCACTCAAAACGGACTTCAAATGTGAGAGTTATTCCCTTTTTAAAAAAGGCATAAATGGTAAACAAGGGACCACGTGATAGTGTAAGTTGCTTTATGAAGTAACCCACTTTTATAAAGAGAAGTGGGGATCACTTTTACAATGAAGTTACTTTATAATAGAAAATTTGCATGCAAAATAAATAACTCTAAAATAAAATATTAAAGCTACTTATAATGATTCACTTTTATACTTGAAGTGAAATACACTTTACAATTTGAGAATGAACTTTTTCAAAAAAAACTAACAAAAGAGAGACTTGAACTCAAGACCTCTTACTTAATAAGGCAAATTTTAACCAAATGGTCTAGCAAAACATACTGTATTTTTTAGGAAGAGAATTGGGGTTGTTATTGTTGACGGCCTTGGAGAGCGTGCTAAAAAAAACAACTATTTTCACACAAGAAAAAATTTTCGCTTCGCGATGACAAGGGTTAGATCTCGATTAGCTTACTCGGAAGATGCACATTTTCCTATATGTTTATGATTTTTCAATATCACACAGGGCATTGTGAAAATAGAATACACAGATCTAAAAGAGTAGCAACCTAGAAATAAATAATACAAAACCAAAATAAAATGAAAATAATACTCTGCAAAAATTTAAAAAAATGTGTATGCAAGCTTTATACCTCTGAATCTGACTGAAATGGTCGTATCTTGGGAAAATGGAAACCTTTTCAAATGAAAAAAAAAGTGTTCCTAAATAAAAAGAGTTCTCCAGATGCAATAGAACAGTCCTCTCAGCCCAAAAATTTACGTAAATTACATAAAATGGAGATGAGGCAACTTGGCCTCACGATATCAATCTACAACAGGAGAGGGTCTTCAAACAGGCTCTAATACCATGCTTGACAACATAGGTATTCCAACAAATGACGAACACCTTCAGTAACTACTCACATAACCATATCAAAGATCAACACATTGATGCTTTCACGTGGTAAAACCCCTACGAGGAAACATCCACGGCCCCAGCCAACGTGGCCACTTGGAGCAGTTTATTAATGAAAAAGAAAAAGATTACAGAGATATTTTACATAATATTTTCTCACAATCATCATCAGAAAATGACCCTCCATGCTCTTTAAATAGAGATAATGGACCAATCGGGTGTTAAGCCACAGATCAATGGTCATTAGGATCGAGGAGAGTATGAACCATCAGATCACTCTATGTCTGGAACATATTGTGACCGCCGTATTTCCTAACTACAAATGCATACTAATGCATACTAAAGAAACACACTAAGAAACACACTTTTACCTAACGACACATTAGACCAAGTAGATATTAAGTAACTCCTAAGTGTCTAAATATCCTAACAGTGGGAGAGAAAGAACCCAAATTCACAAAATTTATGGACATGAAAGGGAAATGTCGTGTAGTGCGGTATTCGACATTATGGCATGCAAAGGACAATAAGAATAAACAAGAAAAAAATGCATTGTTTGCAATGTTCCTAGAATATATGCAGCAAAAGACAACCAATGTGTGGAGAATCCCAGTTGAAGTAGTTAAGGAAAACGAGGGTATTACAAACTCTAAGTCCTCAAGACACCACATGTGGATTCAGGATAGGAGAGTTCCAAAGAAGAAGTGGATAGAAATGAGGTACTACACAACACGTGAGAAAGTAGGTTGGATCGTGAAGGACTGGCCTACACAATGGAAATTCCCAATCACACAGAAGAAAGGAATAGGTAGAAGCAGGTCCCTTAAAGAAGACAAGAATTCCAACAGACAATAAAAGGAAGGATATAGAGCATAGTCAAGCTTCAGGAAATAGCGCAACAGGAAATAAGGCAAAGAAGAAAGACATTTTGTCAAGGGAATAAGTAAAAAGGGATGGAGAGCAGGTAAAGCAAGATAACTCTCATCAAAAGGAGGTACAAGATGTTGGCGTAGAAAAGAAGAAAATTGAGGAGCAAACCTCAACCCCAACCAAGAAGAGGACTGGAACATGGGAGGGAGAAATAAGGAAGATTATGAAGTATCACAAGAATCCTCCAGTAATTACTATTACAAAAGATGATGTATAATTCGTCACAGATAAAGTCTAAGAGAGAGGGGTAAATGCAATACTTGTAGCGGAATCACAAAGAGAAGAGATTATGGAGAAGTTAGTAGAAGTTCATGACATTCTACACAATTTGCAGCTAAGTACAACATATCATCCTACAACGCAGCAAAAATAAAAAGAACAGGAAGCACCAGCACCGAAAGAGAAGGAAGAGACAGTGAACACAGTAGTAAAGAGAAATGGCAGGTTCAAAATCACAGAGGAAATGTTGGAAGTGGATGAGAGAACAACGCAAAAACTAGTGAAGGACATAGAACATCTAGAGTTGGTTCTGGAAAACATACCCACAAAGGAATTATATGGGTTACATGAGAGTGTGATACAGGAGGTTCAGTCTAGAGCTAGGGTGGATGCCACCAACCTAGCACTCAATCGAGAGGTTAAGGAGATATTGCAGGTAACTTGTGAACAAATAACACTGGAGAAGGAGGAGAAACAATGTGCAGATAACCTAGAGAAGAAACTTGCAGAATTATAAAACATCATACCGAACTGCACGCAGGCACCGAAAGTCACAACAGAAGAGAAGATACACAATATTGTGCAGACAATGGAGAAATATAAGCACGAGATAGTAGACTTGAAAAAAAAATTAACTCCGAGGACACCTCCAGAAGTACAGGAACTGTGCATGCAGATAGGATAGCACATGAAGTGAAAGAAGTGGCAGAATTGTATGATAGGACTGCACATATTTGGACCATCCTGGAAGAAGATGAGAGGATCCAGTAGATGGAGCAAAGATAATACAAGTTGAACATTGCAGTTCAGGAGTTACAGAAGAGGAAAAAGACAATGTCCATATCCCTAATATTGAGGGCCATCGTGTAGGAAATGAAGAATCTGTAGGCAGAGGTAAAGAACACACAAGAAGAAAAACAAGAAAGTCATGCCAAATTGGAGCCATTTTAGCAAGAGGCCAAAAGAATGATAGAAGAACTGCAAACAGAGAAATGAAGACCGACACGGGTACATGAAGAAAGCAGGGAAGTGTTGAAAGAACACACAACAATGCATGATGTGGAGATACTGGTAGATAAGAGAACACAAGCTAAGGATAAAGTGACAGAGTTATCAAAGAAGTTTCATGCACTGGAGGTATCACTGCAATAAGTGAACTCAGTCTAAGTGGCTCGGGACGAGCCAAATGTTAGTGTTGGGGGCCTATTAGAGCATGAATTTTTGGGAGTAGGCATAGAAAATGAGGCAAATGGGACCAAGAAGGAGAGTGTGCCATGTTTTGAGGAAATCAACACACGTGACATATTTGTGGAAATCCGACGCAGATGTGGAAAAACCTAGCCATGTTAGGGTTAGGGTTTTGGAATAATATTGTAAGGGTTTTTAACCCATTTTTGTAGGATAAATAGAAGATGTATGAGGTACATTTAGGCATCTAATCTTGACTGGGAATCTAGGTATTTGTCTTTTATATCATCTTTTTGGTGCAAAGAACCTATTTTGGAGTCCTTTTTGAGTTTGAATATTTGTTGAGAGTTGTGGAGCTCAGATGGAGTCAATATAGAGATGTATTTGAGGGTCAAGTCACAAGTTGTGGAGCTTGGTGGGACACTGGTCTAGCTCAATACTCTCTATTGTTCTATGGTGTAATGCACACAACCCTATTTTGATGCAAAAGAAGAAATAAGAAGAAGATCTTTATGGATGTATCCCAGGGGAGGTGAACCACAATAAAACTATGTGTTGCAATGTGTCTGAATTCTTTTATTATTTCTATAATTATGGTTGAATGGTTAGATGAATTGATGCAGGAGCATCTCTCCAAGCCAGCTACGCGCTAACCAACCAACACATCAGGCGTTCATTCAATGGGAGGAGAGAGGTGCAACCCTCTCATTTTTCAAATTTGAAAATGTATTAAATCTTTGTAAGGCTGGTAGAGCCAAGCCGTGCCTTTGAGCATGTTATCGTTAGAGTCTCCTTAATGGATGACATGTTGATGGGGATCTAGATTCGATTCAGATTAGATGGCCCATTCATTGTAATTTATTGTAATCAATGAGAGTTGGTGAGGATGGAGGGAAGAGCTAGAGGAGCCCCTCTTTGTAAAAAGATCTTCTTTGTATCTAGTAGTTAGTTTTAGAAGGGGAGAAGAGAGTCGAGACTTTGTTGCAGTCTGAGATTGAACACATTGTAAAGAGGCATTTCATATTAATACAAACAGAGAAGTGTTTCCTACATTTTGTTGTCCACATGTTTATGAGTTCATGAATGAATGTCTTTATGTGTTGATGATATGATGTAGATGTATGTTAGGTATGCATTTGTAGGAATATACATAATTTACTGTCTGTGAGTTCTTTGATTCCAAGTTTGGGTTCTTTGAGGCTTCATGCAAGAGGTTTCATGATAGAATATTGTGGGTTTTGTAAGCCTGTGCAAGGAGTGCACTTCTGAATTCTGTAGATTCAGACAAAGACGTGCCGGGAGGGCGCACCAGCTGAAGTCACTGACTCAAGGAGAATCCTCAAGGTTGTTGAACACCTTGGAGGTGAAGACTATGCAAAGGAAGGAATAGAGAAAAAAGAATCACTGAGAGTTCTGTAGAAGCTCTACCAAGAGGGCATTGAATGTGTGCACGGAGTGCACAGGAGGAACTATATTTCGGGTTCAGGGAAGACAGAACTACTGAAGGTTCTGTAGAGCTCTACAAAGAGGGCATTAAGTGAGTGCATAGAGTTCACCAGGGAACTCTATTTTGAATTCTAAGGAAAGGGAAGTGTCAAGGAGAAGGCACTTACAAGGTTATTGAACACCCTACGGGCTCAGCAAGGAGTTATTGAGCATAAGTTGTTAGAGGGAATTTACATCCCTTCAAGGAGAGAAAAGGGCAGAGACCATTGAGGTCTGAGCAGTTGAATATCAAGGAGGAAAAAGACCTGTGCAAGGAGTGCACTAGGCCAACACTCGAGTAAAGTGTTGACAGACAGACAGTCATATGAAGGCTCGTCAGGCAACAGGAGTGGGAGTGAGAGAGGACTTATTCTAAAGTCTTGAAGCTCAGGAAAGATAACACCTTTGTGTACAGAGACACTGTAAAGAGTGCAGAAGTCGAGAAACCTTTCAAGGTTTCAGAGAGGACAAAGCTTAGGAGGAACAGTGCCTTTGTGCACAAAGCAGTAGCTGAGAAGAGCAAAAGATTGAGAAACCTTTCAAGGTTTCTGAGTTGACCAAGTTCAGGACAGATAGCACATTTGAGTGCAAGGACCCTGCAAGGAGTGTAGAGGTCAAGAAACCTTTGAGGTTTCAGAGTCGACAAAGCTCAGGAGGGACAATGTCCTTAGAATGTAGGCGGGAGCTGAGGATACATGCTTCACAGTAGGAGCAAAGGCTGAGACCTTTGAAGCGTTTGAAGTCTTCCATGTTCAGGAAGAAGCGCAAGCTCAGGAAGGAACACAGATGTCGTTAGATCAGCTGGAGAGAATGAGATCTAGACCATTGAATCTACATCTAGGAAAGAAGGGGGAGAGTGCGCAGGAGAAAGAGATTTGGGCTGTCATATCTAGACGCATGGATTGATAGCCATCGGATACAGGAGAAGTTGCACGGGGTTTAACCCTCGTATGTGAAGAGGGGAACGAAAGGCCTATTTCGACATTTTAGCTACTGGGAGATACAAAGGGAAAGAGTCGGGACTCTTGACCCATGAAATATTGAAAGGATCATGATCATCCAATAGGAGGACACATGGAGAGTGGTCAAGGTTTCGGGGAAATTCCCAAAAGGAGGGTTTCGACATTTCGGCTATCGGGAATGCAAAGGGTAAGAGTTTGGAACTCTTGACCCGTGAAATCCCGAAAAGACACAAGTTGTCGAATCAGGAGAGGCTATGAGCCATTGATCCCAGTTTGGAGTGGAAGACCATTGTTTCAGGGTTCAGTACTTTGGTATTTCGGATACTGAGAATTCAAAGGGTCCAGAACTATTGTAGCCGAAATTGTGAAATCCTGAAACGCGAAGATCCGAAAGCATTCAGAGGAATAACACCGGGTCATGGGACAGGGTCACATATTTCGGCATTTCGAGATTCGTCATTTCGGAAATTCTGAGGACCAGAGGTCGGGGGGCGCTTTGCACTGGAAATCCCTGAAGTCACGAAACACGACATATCTTTGGAGTGGGGCTGTGGTCACACGTTTCGAAAGTTCAGGATTTGGAATTTCAGAAATACTGGGGACAAGAAGTCGGGCACTTGACATTGAAAGTCCCGAAGTTGCGAAATGTGACATACCTTCAGAGTGGGGTTGCGGTCACACATTTCGGCATTTCAGGGTTTGGCTTTTTGGTACTTATGATGACAAGGAGCCGGGGATCTTGGTGTTGAAACCCCCGAAATTGCGAAACCCAAAATCCCTTTTTTGGAAAAGGACCTGTGGATCAAATTCATGGGGTTCCGATGAGGACCTGAAAGAACTAATTCGGTTCTGCAGATTCGAAGGGGATCTATCCTGTGCGGATCTCAGCCTAAGGGCAGGGAGTTGCACCAAGTGGTATCAAAGCTTGATTTATCTGTATATTTCAGGGAGAAGGAGCTAGAGGAAAAGGAGTAGTCTGATACACATCAAGTGGTATTAAAGAGAGACTTCATCTATATATTTTAGATGAAGAGGATTGAAGATATTGTTGCAGGATGCAGCAATAAATAGACAATCAGGTCGACTGTAAGAAAAGGATGGAAGAACTCATGGTTGCAGAGTGACAGCAACAAGTTTGCTAGGAGGGTAGATGGGAACATGAAAATGGCTTCTAAAGGCCATGGACGCAGTGGAAAGAAGAACCACTAGTAGTAGAGAAAAGGTGAGATGGATACATAACTCGCTGATATAAGAGAGAGGATGGAGGAGCTTGCACTGCAGATGCAGCAGGATGCAGAATCACAATGGGTATATGAATGGCCCATGAAAACGAAAGTGAAATGGCCAGTCAAGGAGTTATTGGCCTGAAGGCAGCGAAAGTTGTTGAAGGAATGGTTGAGGTATGTGGAAGACCTTAGGGTTGAAGAAGAAGTGGTTCATGTGTGTGAACCAAAAGCTAGGATAAATCTCAGTGATGATGAGGAGAAGAGATCACTGGAAGATCTCAGAGACTTCTAGGAGGGCAGTGAGGAATTTTCAATTTGCCAGAAAGGAAATAAGAAGAGGTCACAGGATGATCTCAAAGACTGCCAGGAGGGCAGAACAAAAAATTCAGCTTGCCAAGAGGGAAATGACATGAGATCGTTGGAGGATCCCATAGATTGCTAGGAGGGCAGAGAAGAAATCCCATGTTGCCAAGTTGGCAAGGGAGAGCAGATGAGACTGTCTGAAAGTCTCATGAACTCAGGGATGAGTTTGAGTTAGCAAGGAGTGTTGATGAAGATGGGATCGATAGATCTCAGAAACTTCGAGGTGGGCAAAAGTGAATTTTCGAGTTACCAGGTGGGCAATGGGAAGACATCAATAGAAGGTCTCACGTATTGCTAGGGGAGTAGTGGTGAAAGTTTAGATTTCCAAGTGGGAAATGAGATGGGATCACTGGATCTCATGGACTGCTAGGTGGGCAGCAGAGAAATCCCATATTGCCAGGTGGGCAGGGAAAAGGAGATGAGACTAACTAAGAGTCTCATGAACAAAGAGGAGGGTTCAGATCAGGAAGGAATGCTGACAGGAGAGAATCAGAAGAGCATTATGATGATTAGGGGAATTCAAGTATTCCTACCAAGCAGTCGAGTTGAGGCCAAAGCAGGTGTTGTAGATGCAGCAACAACAAGAGAACAACCAAAAAAAATTGTCATGGAGGAAGAAGTGGAGCAGACACTGACGTTTTCCCAAGGAGAAGGAGATGAGCATTCAGCGAAGTTGCTCAAAATTTCTAGCTAGGAAGCCAAAAAGGAGATGACTGCAGCACTGGAAGCTACAGAAGAAGAAGGAGAGGAAGCAGACAGCATAGACTTTATTGGTCTGTGTGAATAATTGGAAGCCCTGGAGAGAAGGATGATGGTGCAAATATTGCATATCTAATAGGCTAAGTTGGAATAAGATACCATGGGAGATCAGGCAGATCTGCCCATTGAGGAGACATAAGTGCAGCGAAGTAGGCTACAAAAGGAGAGCCAGCCATGGGAGCACCTGGATGAAGTGATTGAGGAAATCAGAAAGTTGATGATCAGATCAGCAAAAGCAGTCAGCAATGAGGAGTTGAGCAGAAGGAAGCCTGCAAGAGAAGCAGGAAGGATGCAGCAACAACAACAAGGCGATGGAGTGGATGAACAGCTCCAAAGAAAAGTTTGGGATCCAGATGGATTTCGACAACCATGCTGGGAAGCTCATGAGCAGGATCTCATGAATTTTTCACAGCAGAGGAGTATGATGCAGGAGCATCGCTCCAAGCCAGCTACGCGCCATCCATCTAGCACATCAAGCGTGCATTCAATGGGAGGAGAGAGGCACAACCCTCTCGTTTTTCAAATTTGAAAATGTATTAAATGTTTGTAAGGATGGTAGATCCAAGACGTGCCTTTGAGCATGTTGTATTTAGAGTCACCTTAATGGCTGACATGTTGATGGGGATCTAGATCCAATTCGGATTAGATGGCCCATTCATTGTAATTCATTGTAATTAATGAGAGTTGGTGAGGATGGAGGGAAGAGCTCGAGGAGCGCCTCTTTGTAAAAAGATCTTCTTTGTATCTAGTAGTTAGTTTTAGAAGGGGAGAAGAGAGCTGATACTCTGTTGCAGTCCGAGCTCGAACACATTGTAAAGAGGCATTTCATATTAATACAAACAGAGAAGTTTTTCCTGCATGTTGTTTTCCACATGTTTATGAGTTCATGAATGAATGTCTTTATGTGTTGATGATATGATGTAGATGTATGTTAGGTATGCATTTGCAGGGATAGACATAATTTACTATCTGTGAGTTCTTTGATTCCAGGTTTGGGTTCTTTGAGGCTTCATGCAAGAGGTTGCATGACATAATACTGTAGTTTCTGTAAGCCTATGCAAGGAGTGCACTTCTAAATTCTACGGATTCAGATAAAAACGTGCCAGGAGAGTGCACCAGCTGAAGTCACTGACTCAAGGAGAAGCCTCAAGGTTGTTGAACACCTTGGAGGTGAAGACTGTGTAGAGGAAGGCACAGAGAAAATAGAATCACTGAGGGTTCTGTAGAAGGTCTGCCAGGAGGGCATTGAACATGTGCACATAGTGCACAAGAGGAACTCTATTTCGGGTTCAGGGAAGACAGAACTATTGAAGGTTCTATAGATCACTACCAAGAGGGCATTGAGAGAGTGGATAGAGTTTACCAGGGAACTCTATTTTGAGTTATAAGGAAAGGGAAGTGTCAAGGAGAAGGCACTTACAGGGTTACTGGACACCCTACAAGCTCAGCAAGGAGTGCTTGAGCATAAGTTGTCAGAGGGCATTTACATCCCTTCAAGGAGAGAAAGGGGTAGATACCATTGAGGTCTGAGAAGTTGAATCTCAAGGAGGGAAAAGGCCTATGCAAGGATTGCACTAGGCCAACACTCAAGTAAAGTGTTGACAGATAGACAGTCATCTGAAGGCTCGTCAGGCAGCAGGAGTGGGAGTGAGAGAGGACTTATTCTAAAGTCCCGAATCTTAGGATAGATAGCACCTTTGTGTGTAGAGACTCTGCAAAGAGTGAAAAAGTTGAGAAACCTTTCAAGGTTTTAGAGAGGAATAACCTCAGGAGGAACAGTGCCTTTGCGCATAGAGAAGTAGCTGAGAAGAGCAGAAGATTGAGAAACCTTTCAAGGTTTCTGAGTTGACCAAGTTTAGGATGGATAGCACAGTTGAGTGCAGGGACTCTGCAAGGAGTGCAGAGGTTGAGAAACCTTTGAGGTTTCAGAGTCGACAAAGCTTAGGAGGGACAACATCCTTAGAACACAGACAAGAGCCAAGGATACAGGCTTCACAACAGGAGCAAAGGCTAAGACCTTTGAAGCGTTTGAAGTCTTCCAAGTTCAGGAAGAAGCGCAAACTCAGGAGTGAACACAACTGTCATTAGATCAGTTGGAGAGAACGATATCTAGACTATTGAATCTATGTCCAGGCAAGAAGGGGGGGAGTGCACAAGAGAAAGAGATCTAGGACGTCAAATCTGGGTGCATGGACCGATAGCCATCGGATCCAGGAGAAGCTACACGGTGTTTAACCCTCGTATGTGAAGAGGGGAACAAAAGGCCTATTTTGGAATTTCGGCTACCGGGAGATACAAAGGGAAAGAGTCGGGACTCTTGACCCATGAAATCCTGAAAGGATCGTGACCGTCTAACAGGAGGACACGTGGCGAGCGGTCGAGGTTTTGGGGAAATTCCCGAAAGGAGGGTTTCGACATTTTGACTACTGGGAATGAAAAGGGTAAGAGTTTGGAACTCTTGACCCGTGAAATCTCAAAAAGACACAAGCCATTGGATCAGGAGAGGCTATGAGCCAATGATCCCAGTTTGGAGCAGAAGACCAACATTTTGGGGTTCGGTACTTCGGTATTTCGGATACCAGGAGTTTGAAGGGTCAAGAATTGTTGCAGCCGGAATCGCGAAATCCCGAAACGTGAAGATCTGAAAGCATTCGGAGGAATATCATCGGGTCAAGGGACAAGGTCACATATTTCATCATTTTAGGATTTGGCTTTTCCACAATCCTGAGGATAAGTAGTCGGGGGCACTTTGCACTGGAAATCCTCAAAGTTGCAAAACACGACATATCTTTGGAGTGGGGCTGTGGTCACACGTTTCAGAAGTTCAGGATTCGGCATTTCGGAAATCCCAGGGACAAGAAGTCGGGCACTTGAAATTGAAAGTCACAAAACGCGACATACCTTTGGAGTGGGGCTGTGGTCACACATTTCGACATTTTAGGGTTCGGCTTTTCGGTACTTCTGATGACAAGGAGTCGGGGATCTTGGTGTTGAAACCCCTAATGTCGCGAAACCCAAAATCCCTTTTTCGGAAAAGGACCTATGGATCGAATTCGTGGAGTTCCGATGAGGGCCCGAAAGAACTAATTCGGTTCTACGGATTCAAAGGAGAATGATCCTGTGTGGATCTCGGCCTGAGGGCAGGGGGTCTACACCATGAATGAATGGTTTTAATTACAACGCACACTGGAATATGTATGCAAAATGAATTTTATGAATGAATGAATTAATGGATATGATGAATATTGTAGTAGAATACAGATTTAAGTAGAAAAAGAACTAAAGAGAACAATCCCAACCCCTTCCATGACTATAGACATTTGTGTCCTGTAACCACCCATAAGCCATCTTGGGTGAGACTTCATTGTGCACTCTGTGTATGATGTAGCCTTCTGGTTTACCAGAAGTTTCGATGGTGAAAAGGGTTTTGTTGGAGAACTAAGGTAGAACTTGGGTCAGCCCATACATCCAACAGTGGGTCACCCCCAAGCTAGGCCTAAAATCCACTTGGTAAGGATTCCAAACCATGCTAAAGTATCTCACTCAACAGGAACTCAGTCACAGGTGACTCAATTACAAGAAATTCTATCACAAATGCCAATTCACACTGACAGCCTACAGTCTCTCATTCCCCACATGCCTGTCCCACCCCAGGAAATGTGCCCCTTCTCTTCTCAACAGTTCTTCAGTTTCCCCACTTCCCTTCCAGGGCTTCAGCAACAGGCTGAGCATGAATTCTCAGAGCTCTGTCATTGTATGTTGGCACCTCGAGAAATAATTCCCAGCAATCCTCTCACCTAGAGAGAATGCAGTCTCCTATGGGATTGAAAACCCGCCTCTTTAGTCCAAAGTCCCATGGGACTAACAACCCACTTATTCATTTTAATAACATATGTGCCTAAAAACCTGCCTCTTCAGTCTAGCTCTCCAAGTTAAGCCATATATAGGTAATTGCAACAAAAATCATCATAATTACTCATCCCAATAAAAATTGGGCTCATGACAACAACAATCGAGTTCACTCACTGAACATTTCTATCATAGAACAGTCAACTCAATGAAAAAATAATCAGCTCGATGACAAAATAGTTGATTTGATGATAGAATAGTTGTCTCAACAAAACAATCGACTCCCTGACAGTTTTTTCATCCCGTCCATAATCATCAAATGATCCCCCATGCCTGCATACCAGAATGGACTAAGTCCAAACTATTTGACTGCATGTTACCAAATTGACACTTGTCACGTTGAGAACTGCCTTTAGCCCACAACATGTTCCCAACTTGACACTTGTCATGTTCAAAACTTCCTTCAGCCACTTTTCCCCTCCATAGGACTTAGGATATAATAATATATCCGAACTTTACACTTTTTAAGAAATATTAATATAATATTCCTTTTTTTGGGTTTAAACCCCTTTAACCCAACCCCCTTAACCTCAACTAGTGGAGTTTAATCCCCCCATTCTCTTTTACATGGTCATTCCTCCACATGGATGTATTTTCATTATAATTTCATGTGATTACATTTACATCTCAGTACATAAGTACTGATCTTTTACATCGAGGCTCACCAGCCTCAAAATTTATAGATTGCGCATTAAAACCAGTGCTTGTGAAACTTTTGGGCTACACACACTCTCTCTTCACTGTGCCACCCTCACGAAATACATAGTTTCTTGTTACATATTGACACATACATATACAAAAGAATTCTTTGTCCTCCAAAACCTGTGCACTAAGCCAATGCGCGTTGAATCAATGGTTGTGCACCTTATCCTTTAGTGAACCATCCTTTCACACCTACACTTGTGCATGTTGCATACATTAAGTTATTTCACTTTCAATTTCATGCCATTCCTGTATACTTACACAATTTCATGCCAAAACATTAAACTAAATGTTGTATCATTTTACAACTGCGTGCACTCTTTTGGTGTGTGATTCTCGCGCACCTACATAATGCACGCAGAACCAAACTAAAGTTATTGTACTATCAACTCACTAGCTTATAATTAAAGTACAATTACATTCATATGTACACTTGGGATTCAGCCTAGGGGTATTACATATTCCACCTATAGAATTATTCAGTGTACTCCTTCACTGTCATGTCTTTCTACCTCATATTCTGCAATTTCCTAAACAAGTTCAATTGGTAATCCTTAGGAATAATTTTTCTTTTAAATTTAGCCACCATCATGTCCTAGATTCTAATTTTGGATTTTCCGTTCCTTCTCCTATATGTCTGTAACTCATCCCACCATAAATTTGCAGGGCCCTTCAATCTTGTCACTACATGCTTGAATTTATTTTCTTCATCCACCTCTTCATAGTCAAAGTACTTATCCATTGCATTGATCCAATCAAGAAGTTCATCCACATTCAAGTTACCCTCGTACATGGGCACTTCCATATTTGGTCTAGTTCCCACCTTTATGATCAATATCAATAATCACTCCTCTATTGTTTCTTCTCCTGGTGCTTCTTTTGTTCCTTCTTCATAGCTTGTATCTTCACTTTCACTAACATCTCCTATATTAGGTTTTCTTCTATGAGATGTCTCCATGGCTTCATGTTGGACACACTAACCACACTGAGAGGGGGCGGTGAATTAGTGTGAGGCTCTTTTTACACTTCTTACAAAACTTTATTTAGCAATCACCATTTACTCATTAGTTCCATTCACATTTAGTTGCTTGCATGTAAACATATCTCAACAACATACATCAACAATAAATCACTTTGAACTACCAAAATAATGAACACAAAGAGAACCAAATATATGTTTAATCTTTTTGTATTATATGTTACATGAGACTACAATCTCATGTTTTATCAGCACCAACTCAAAGAGAACACCAACTCTCAATTTCAATACCCATCCTGCATATCTCAGCACCAACCAAGATGTGAGGAATCCAACCTTCAAGTACAATACCCATATTGTAGACAAAAATAAACATTTCAAACTATACTAACAGTCTATACCAACACAAATACATCAACTATGCACAACACAACTTGTCACCTCAACCTGTCTCATCAATCTCATCATCCAAATCTGATCTACTCACAACGATCAATCATCAAGCCAACTCTCAACCATATGCATAATATCACCAAGTTAACCAACAAGATACCTCTAACAATACACCATACTCTCCATAAACCCTTACATAAGACCATGTGCCAAAACCATACTTTTAATCTTGTAGAAATCATCAAGATATATACCATACCATGCAACAATTGGAACAATTCCAATATCCAAATCTGATGTGGTTACCAAACTGCCAACTTTCTGCAGCTGGCAAATCTGTTGTCACGATTTTGCTACCCCGATTCTACTGCTGCGGTTTTGCTGTCATCATGATTTTGTTGTCACGGTTTTGCTGCCGTGATTCTACTGCCACGGTTTTTCTTCCATGATTCTGTTGTCATGATTCTACTACCATGGTTTTTCTATTGCAATTTTGTTGCCGCAGTTCTACTGCAGTGATTCTGCCATCGCAGTTTTTTTGTCGTGATTCTTTTGTCGCAATTTTTCTGCCATGATTTTTCTACTGTAAATTTTCTCTATCAATAATACCTTACCAAATAACCTTTCACAAATGGATATTCAATGTTCTCAAATATCATACTCATAAGAGACCCTTTCTCTCTTATTTATACTTATCCAAGTAGCTTCCTCTAGGGGTTATCTTCTTCCTTTTGGGTCTAACCCACTTCTAACCACTTTTTCCACTTACAACCACTTTACCCGCAAATAGAAATATCTCCACTTCTATTTACAACTAATTTATTTTTAATTTTTTTCTTGTTACAACCACTTATCCCATGGTTGACCACTTTGACTGGTCAACTTCTTCTAGGAGCTTCTAGAATAATTTGACTTTTTTGACCTTCTTGAATTCTTTGACCTTCTACGGGATTCTAAACAACTCATGAGGGTTCTCCAACTTTACATCAATGATACAACCACATTACTATGACAATAATTGACATCAATGACACTTTGGGATCAATGACAACATTATCCAACACTTCCATCCTCTCCTAGATGCGCTTCAACTCTAATCGCAAGTCCTTCATTGCTGCATTTCTCTGTCGGCCTCCTCGTCTAAGCAGAATGGTTCCCGCAAGATACAATTTCCTTTTCTCTAATTCTTTAGAGAATATTTTATCTCTGATACCACTTGACATGGACCTACCGAAACCAAATCCAATTAGAAACAGAGTTAAAAATACCATGTCAGTAGCTACAATACTTAGCTACACTTGAACTCTTTGTTTGGTATTTGAGATCCTTTATTTATAGAGTTTTGTACCACTCTGTTTATACACCAAAAATAAAAATTATCATAGGCATCCTTTTCTCCTTGTGGTGCTAAGCCTTTATTCTCACATGGCTAAGTGCTAGATACAAGTGCTAAAGATATAGTCGTCGATGTTTTTCTTAAGGGAAAATACACATATAATTCAATTTCCCCAACCCGAAGATCTATTGTATCATCATCAACGATTTATTCAGGAATAAATACACAAAGGATCAACTTCCATGCTGATCTAATAGTCCTAATGATCACGGGATCCACCCAACCATTATGGACCATTGATCAGGTTTTAATTGCACCATTGATCTTTTCACTTTGCCAATGCTCCCCTTTTGCGATCCGTTGCTGATATCCTTCTAATTTGATCTATGCCATCGATTAGTTTTGGTTACTCCATCTCATCCTTGTCGACACTACTTATCATCGACATAGTTGCCAAGATTGATCATTTTCGACGATCATGAAATGGGAGTCGTCGGTGATCACTATATGGTCATTGGCCTCCATCTCAGCTCTAACTTTATAGTCAATAATTTTTCTTCGCCAACACAATTATTTAAGAGATGTTAGGGTCATAATATGGCGAGTCCCAATGATCTGGGCAATGCTCTTGGAAAAACCCACAAGGGAAAAACTAGTCAAGGAGAGATTCTTCGATTGAGCTCACAGGGAAAAATATTTTTTAGTTACAACAATAGTATTATCGACATTAAATACAACTTATCTCACAAAATATACACAAAGAACCTCTATTTGTGTTCCCAAACTAGTTGTCTTAATTTTTGTGCAATTGTATGGTCCTTTACAACATAAATACAACAATACGACCGTCAAAGTTTTGTGCCCATATTTGACTATACGATACAGTACTCAGCTGTATGGATTTCTCTCAGTAAAACACCTTGGAAATTGTGCCAAAATTCAGTAGGAAGGATGTCTCTATTTTTGTTCTTTAAATCAATTGTACATCCAACAATAAATGATGTACGGCCCACCTTCATTTGTTGCACGGTACAGGACTGTAATAAATTCCAATCCTCTCCTTGGGATGCATGCCAATCCTTTCATGTTGCTACTCTTTCCCTTTTAGCTCAATTTTCCTTGGAAAATGTGTCTCTTCACTTTCCCACTCATGATGTCCTTAAAATATGTGCCCCACCTCTCTCAATGGATCATTTGAATGGTGCATCAAAGAAGAAGAGAAATATCGAAGTAGACAAGGAAAAATAGAAATCCAGGTGTTATCACTGAAATTTCGTCCACACAGGGCGACAAGAACTCCGCATCGTCAGCACAGAAAAACAGTCATTCATGGCACAAGGTTAATTCCACAGCACAGCAAAAGGTTCAAAACTATACAAAATGGCCAAAAAATTAAAAGGCGCTTGGCACCCACTGGGCGCGAGCGCGCGCGCGCGCAACATCTTCGTAACTGAAGCGCATATGCGCGGCTGTGGGGTGAAAAACCCGTGCGCCTGCCAAACGATGCATTTATGAAGCTGGTCGGCCTCCCAACCACTAATGGATCGGCTCCCAAGTCGATTTGACACCAAATCCGAGGTCAATCTACGTGGGGAGGCTGGTCAAAGACCTAATTGTGCCCTAAAGAGCCCCTTTTCACATTCAAAAGAGGTTGCATAATAACCCAATGCTTGGCTATAAAAAGCCATGAATGACCACCATTTCTTCAAGGAATTCTTCATACTGTTATGCTGTTGAGATTGCTAGAGACCCCTTCTTTGGAAATACACATTGTAAGTTGCATTTCATAAGCTATTCACCCCTCACTTGAGTGAATAAGCTTGGAGTTCTTTCATCCACATTTCATCTTTTCTTTGTAAGGAGAGAAATCAGTTGAGGGCCTCAAGAGCCTTCCATTGGAGAGGGAAGGGACCCA
>CBVK0104182599.1:0-38390 GCA_900067695.1 Picea abies
TTACTTGGTCATATTTGACCATTTTTGGGACTTTGACATCCTGTCAAAGACGGAGCACCATAAAAACTAGATATCAAGGGATCTCGATCCACTTTTGGGTCCCTTTTTGGGTTATGGGACAATGTAATGGGAAAGGGATGTCAGCCTGTGGGTTTACCCACATTTAGGCCCACTTTTGTAATGTATAAATAAACATCTAGGCATCTAGTAGAGGAGGATTGTATTGTATCTATGTGATATAGGCTAAGTGCCAAGAAGGGATCTGTGTGATCGAGAGTTTTGTGCATTCTGTATAGACTTGCAAAGCTTAGTGCAAGTCCCTGTGTGAAGATATAGAAGGTTGTGTACTTAAAGGCAAAGAAGAAGGATCTAGCAGGCTATGCAGATCTTCTGTCCTTTGCAAAGTAAGGGTTTCTACAACTTTGTACTTGTAACTGATTGATCATTGATAATAAATAAGACAAGTTGGTGGACGTAGCCCCAAGGTAGGGTGAACCACGTAAATCTGTGTGTCATGCTTTGTGCCTTGACTTGTTTCACTTATTTCTACTTTTTCTAAGTGCTTAGATATATTTAAATGGTTATATTTATGCTTTGTGCTTATTAGATGTGTATGAATAGAGGATTTGATATGTATGAAGATGCTTAGTGTTGATCTATTGAATCTAATTTGTCTTACTATTAGTAAGTACTAAGATACCTTAGATCTAAGTGAATCTTGTGATGCTCTGTGCTATATAAAAAGTATAATAAGTATTGAATATTGATGAATGATCGATGCTAAGTGCACTATAAGCGATATAATCACAAATCTGTGTCCCAGCTAAGGTTGCAGACACTTGAGTCTTGCAACGACCCCTGCCTCTACCTCAGGTGAGACTTCATATACTTCATAGGTGTTTCTAAAAGGCTCGATAGTTAGGGTTTTGTTTGTGCGCTCTTGTAGCGTTGAACCTTGGGTCTGCCCATGTGCTGACAAGAGGTAAATTACAATTACTCCATGTGATTCATCATTTTTAATATCCCATTTAGATTTATTTTTGTCATTAGTGGAATTTAGTTCTTTTTCCAAGGTAAAATGGTACAATCATTTACATGTTATTACATCCTCCCTATGATATTTCCATATTAAGTAGTTGGTAACGGTAAGAAAAAGATCACTTTGTTGGTTGTGGAGCCTGATTATCTTCCTATTTCATAGGTATTTGTTTCCAGCCATGTTTATATGCCATGAAGACTCTACACCCAAGAATATTTTACAATCCTCTAGGTAGGGAGGTTGCAGGGTCTAGGGGGCTCATCCCCCTGGCTGGGGGGGCCAGGTTCAAGCGGGCCTTTGTCGAGGGTTCAGGAGAAAATCCACCAAAGGGAAATTTTCCTTATAAATGTATATTGTAATTTCATAGTAAATATGGACCATTCATTATAAGGTCACATATCTGACAATAGAAGTTATGTCAGGGTTTTTTTTCCTAGAAGGAAACCCTATTTTATGAGGGAATTGTATTGTGGCTATGTATCAGTGCAGATGTTGTATTCTGAGTGAGGATATTGTGAGAGAAAGAAGAGGAAGTTACAATGGGTGTTCTATAGGTTGTATCCCTTCATTTGTTGGATACTAAAAAGGAAGGACCTGGCAATTTATTTGGTGGACATATCCCACACTAGGTGAACCACATATATTTGTGTCTATATTGTATTTTGTATCTTCTGTGTTTTATTTCTGCATTTGTTTTAATTTATTTCTCTTCGGTCCTGTTTTTCTAACAATTAGTATCAGAGAGAAAGATAACTCTCAGGAAAAAAGGGTTACTGTTTTGAGTGGGAGCAATGGCGAAAGATGGAAAACTTAGGGTCAAGAAATTTAACAGCCAAAACTACCATTTATGGAAGATGCAAATGAAATATTACTTATATCAGAAGGATATGATCCTACCATTTGGTGGAATAGAAAATAATCTAACAACCATCAAGGAAAAATAATGGGAGGTTCTTGACAGAAAGGCACTAGGAATGATATAGTTGAGCCTGGCAGCATCGAAGGATTTCAATATTTTGAAAGAAAAGACAATGAAGGAGATGATGGATGCATTGGATAAATTGTATGAAAAACTGTCAGCATCGAATAAGGTATTTTTAATGAAGCAATTATTCAATATGATGATGTCAGAAGGAGGGTGTGTTGAAAATCATTTAAATGAACTTAATATAGTTAATAATCAGCTAAGTTCTGTAAAATTGTACTTGGATGATGAGGTCAAAGATCTTCTAATCTTGTGCTCATTACTAGAAAGTTGGAATGTCTTGGCCATGGCTATAAGTAACTCCATCTCTAGTTCAAACACTTTAAAAATTTATGATTTTGTTGGTGTTATCCTTAGGCAACAAATGCGACAAAAAATCATAGGTGAGACATTAGGTAATGCGTTAAACATGGAGAACATGGGAAGACAAAAGGATAAAGGAAAGGGCTCTGAGAACCATGGGAATTATATGAAGGGAAGATCCAAATATAGACTGGGAAAGATATAGTGTTGTAATTGTGGGATGAAATGATATATGAATAAATACTCCAAAGCTCCAAAGAAACAAAGAGATGGACATAAGGAGAAAAATCAGGAAGAAAATGTAACAGGTGATGTGTTGTACTTGATGCTTTGATTCTTTATGTAGATAATATTTTTGAGTCTTGGGTAGTATGTTCAGAGGCTTCATTTCATGCCACAACCCATAGGAAAAAAATTCTATATTATGTTCAAGGTGATTTTGGATAGGTTCATTTTCTATATTATGACAAGTTTTTGATACTCTTAAGAAATGGAAAGATTTTGTTGAGAATAAGACAAGAAAAAGGTTGAAAAGTCTTAGATCAGACAATGGAGGTGAATATTGAAGGAATGAGTTTGATTATTATTGTTCATACCATGGGATTCGTAGAGAGAAGACAGTTCCAGGAACACCACAAGAAAATGGTGTGTTAGAAAGAATGAACATGGCAATCATGGAGCATGCGAGTATGAAATTTCATGTTGGTTTTCCCTTACAGTTCACAACATATGTTGTAGATACTTCTATTTACTTAATAAGTAGAGGACCTTCAGGCTCTTTGGATGGTGGAATTCCTAAGGAAGAATGGACAAGTAAAAAGGTAAACAATTCTTTTTTGAAGACTTTTAGATTTAAAGCATTTTATCCATATTGATAAAGAAAATAGAACAAAGCTTGGGGAAAAATCCAAGAAGTGTACCTTTATTGGATATGGTGTTAATGATTTTGGTTATCCCTTAAGGGATTATGAAAATAAAAAAAATCATTACGAGTAAATATGTCATATTCAGTGAGAAGGTCATGTACAAAGATTAGTTGTAGGGAAAGATACAAGAAAAATAAAAAATGGAATACATAGTGCCTGATGAGATCATTGAAAAAGAAATTATAAAGGTACCAGAAAATCAAAATGTACAACAACATGAGCAACATGTACCTCAAACTCCTACAAGTTTTGTTAGAATATCTACCATGATAAGTAGACCCTCTGAATGATAATGTCCTTCATTGCATTATTTATTGTTGATTGATTATGGTGAACTAGAATGTGATGAAGAGGCAATGTGGGTAGACACTAAAAATATGTGGGAGAGATGAATGAAATATGGAATGGATTCCTTGGTAAATAGATATACTTTGGACTTGGTTCAAGTTCCTGAAAGAAAAAGAGCATTGCAAAATAAACGAGTTTGCAGGTTGAAGGAAGAATATGGAGGAAAAAAGCAGCACAAACGTAGACTTGGTGTAAAGGGGTTTTCTCAAAACAAATGCATAGATTTTGATGAAATAGTTTCTCCTATTGTTAATATGAATTGAATTAGGACTATTTTAAGTGTTATGGTAGTATAATATTTTCATCCTGAACAGTTAGATGTAAAAACAACTTTTCTCTATGGAAATTTGAAGGAAGCGATTTATATGCAACAACCACATGTGTATGAGGTCAAAGGGAAGGAAAATTTGGTATGTAAGTTGAAGAAGAAATTGTATGTCCTAAACCAAGCTCCAAAGCAGTGGTATTTCAAGATTGTTAGGTTTATGACAGAACAAGGTTATAGTAGATGTCATTCTAATCATTGTGTTTATTTTAAAAGGATAGAAAATGGAAGATAAATTATCTTTCTATTGTATGTAGATGAAATCCTTTTTGTAGGGTCTATAATGTAGGATATAAATGTGCTCAAGAATAAATTAGCTAATTCATTTGCGATGAAGGATTTGGGTGATACGAAGAAAATCCTTGATATGAGAATAACAAGATATATGAAAAATCACAATTTGACATTGTCTGAGAGTGAGTACATGGAGAAGGTGTTGGAGAGGTTTAGAATGCAGAATGAAAAAACAATTAGTACACCTTTGACCAACTATTTCAAATTAGCCAAAGAAATGTGTCCCAAGACACAAGAGGAGATAGAATACATGTCTGGGGTCCCTTATTAATCAATAGTTGAAAACTTAATGTATGCGATGGTTTGCACAAGACTAGATATTGCACATGCAGTGGGAGTTGTGAGTAGGTATATGAACAATATAGGTAAAAAACATTGGGAGGCAATAAATGGATTATGAGGTATTTGAAAGGTACTGCTAGTCATGAATTATGTTTTGGAGGTTCAAATATTGTTCTTTATGGCTATGTTGATTTAGATATGGTAGGTGATAGAGATAACAGGAGGAGCACCATAGAGAATGTTTTTACTATAAGTAGAATAACAATAAGTTGGATTTCGAAATTGCAAAAGGTTGTTGCACTTTCAACAACAGAGGAAAAGTATGTTGTTGCTACAAAGTCTAGTAAAGAGATGGTTTGGTTATAGGGGTTTATGGAGGAATTAGGAAAGAAGCAAGAGAATAGAAGGTTGTATTGTGACAATGAGAGTTCAATTCACATTGCAGAGAATTCAACCTTCCATTTGAATACTAAGAATATACATCTTAGGTACCATTCCATATGATCCGTCTTGGAATATGGACATTTGAAGTTGGAAAATATAAACACTAGCCAGAATCTCGCAGACATGTTAACAAAGGGAGTAATGAGGGACAAACTAAGTTCCTACTCAGTTTTAGTTGGTATTCAAGCATGAAGGTGAAGATGAAATTTTTTCTAGATCCAAGGTGGAGTATAGTCCAGTAGACAGTGTAGTTTTTTTTATTAGTCTCCAAGTGGGAGATTGTTGGTGGTGGAGCCTCATTATCTTCTTGTTTCATAGGTCTTTGTTTTCAACAGTGTCTATACCCCATGAAGACTCTACACCCTAGAATATTGTACGCTCCTCCAAACATGAGGGTTATAGGGGGGGCTTTCTCCTCTGCTCGGTCCGGGGGAAAGACAATGCACAGCGGGGGTTCAAGGGAAAAGCCCTTGCAAGAAAAATTGCCTTGTAAATGTATATTGTAATTTCATAGTAACTATGGACCATTCATTGTAAGGCTGCAGATATGATAGTAGAAGTTATGTTAGGGTTTGTTTCCCTAGAAGGAAACCCTCTTTTACGAGGGAGTTGTATTGTGGGCACGCATCATTGTGAATATTGTATTCTGAGTGAGGATACTGTGAAAGAAAGAAGAGGAAATTATAGTGGGTGTGTTGTAGGTTGCATCCCTTCATTTTATCAATACTAAAATGTAAGGACCTTTAAAATTCTTTAGTGGACAAAGCCCACACTCAGTGAACCACATATATCTGTGTCTCTATTGTATTGTGTATCTTTTTTGTTTTGTTTCCGCATTTGTTTTATTTTATTTCTCTGTGATCATGTTTTTTAAAAACATTGAAGATTAAAATATTTAGGTAATGTGGATTTCAAATATTAATTAACTATTTAGATAGAAATATCTCAAAAAAATAAGAAATTTAAAAGAAAAACCAACACTAAAAATAGACTTAATATGTGAAAGTTATGCCCTCCTAAAAAAGGGCATAAACAATAACCAAAGTGTCATGTGACAAGTAGAAGCTGGCCTACATGTTCATGGATGTACAATGAGGTGGTTAATTAAAAAAAAAATCCTCTCATTCTCTAACATTTCCTACAAGGCCACTTTTAAAAATAAGTTACTTATGAAGTAACCCATATTAAATTTACTTTATAGTGATTAATTTTTTTAATTTAAGTGAAATGCACTTTATTATAAAGTTATGAGATAAATCAAGTTTTCATGAACTTGTTCACAAATTAACTTAAAAAAAAGAGGCTTGATCTCAAGACCTCTTGCTAAATAAGTTGTGAATTTCAACCAAATGAGATAATGCCAAATATATATCAAATTTGATAAAGGATGTGTATATTTTTCATTTTTCATTTCTACTCTTTTCCTCAAAGCGCATGCTTACCCAAAACCCATTTTCCCCTAAAAAAAAACTTCAACACCACCACAAAAAAACAAATGACATTTTGAAAAAGTAATTCTCGAATCTCAATAATAATGGGAATAGATTTTGGTTAACTTTCCCATAAAATACAATTTTTCTCTCTATTTCTTATTTGTTGAGCTCACATAAAACATAGAGCAAAGAGAATATGCAAAAGAAGAAAACACTTTTTTTCCAAGATTACATAGAGCACATGGCAAAGAGCATATGTAGTATAGAAAGAGTAGCAAACTAAGAATAAAAATAGTAAAACCAAAATATTAAGTCATAAAGCAATTTAAAAGAGTGTATTAGACTTTATACCTCCATATTTCACAAAAAGAAAAAGTATTTTGGGAAAATAGAAAACTTTTCTAGTGAAAGGAAGGGCATTTTCAATTGAAAGATGTACTCATAATACAATGGAATGGTCTCCTCAGCCTACAAATTCACAAAAAATTGAAAAAAAAAAAAATTGTTTTTTATAGAAGTTCAAAATATCGATCTACACTAGGAGTTGTCTTCAAGCAAGCTATGATAGGATGTTTGAAAAAATAGGGTATTCCAACACATGATGAACACATTAAGAAACCACTCACACTCACACTACTATATCAAAGATCTTAATGCTAGGTTTTTTACTTGTTAAAAACTACCTAAGAGAGAACTAAGAAAAATCAAGCATATTCTTTATAGATGAAGGTCAATACCATTTAGAAGAAACACTAAAGAAAATTGTTTGAAAATTCTAATAAGTTGAAAATTAAACAGTTAAGATGAAAAACCTATAAATATAAAACTATGTTATATTCATTATTAAATAACCTAGGGCCCATCTAAACATCAAAAATTAATTAAAAACATTTACATTCATAAAACAATAATGAGGAGAACACATTCATATTATTATCAATTTGGATATTTAATGTTTGATATGAAAATTGTATAAAAAATTTTGTGTAGTTTGATGATAATTGTATTTGTTTTAGTAAATATTATTGGGAAAAAAAAATATAAATGTAACAATGTAAATAATGATGTTTTTAAAAAAATGCATATCATATTTGAAGTAACTATACCACATAGTTTTCAGAAATTAATTAAAAACATTTACATTCATAAAACAATAATGAGGAGAACACATTTATATTATTATCAATTTGGATAGGATATTTAATGTTTGATATGAAAATTGTATAAAACAAATTGTGTAGTTTGATGATAATTGTATTTGTTTTAGTAATTATTATTGGAAAAAAAATATAAATGTAAATGATGATGTTTTTTAAAAAATGCATATCATATTTGAAGTAACTATACCACATAGTTTTCCCCACATGGGTTGTTATCATAAGTTTAATGAAGGTAGACGTTTCCATCACTCATCCCACCACCAGTTAGAACTAACTCTAGAGCAAGCGCGTGGATGAAAACCTCAATAACTTGGATGGCTAGAGCATTGAAGGAATTATTTGTTTGGTTTGTGTGAGGACGGCCATGGCCATATACCCATATTTGTTTGGTGTGTGTGTATTTATTTTCTTGATTATTAAATAAATAGTTGATTATATTTGACATGAATGGAGTCTTGTTACATTCAATTTATAAAATACCATTACAAAATAAATGATTTTCTAGAAATCTAGACATCTATACAAATACAAAGATTTATTTTGTATGCTCGAGGTTTATAGAATTCTTTCAACATTGCTTGGGTGTTTTTGAGGTCTATTTATAGACATCTGCACATCAAAAAATGAAATGATTTTTTTCCATTTTGATTTGACAAAACTAGATTGGAAATTGAGCTATGCAAAGTCATACTAACACAAAATTATTGTGACACCATACCAAGAAAGGGTGATGTTGGTGTTGGAAATCCATATGTATATCTCAAACACTTAAATAAAGTTTGAATATATTGAAGTCTAGGATGCTAATGATGATAGAAACTACAAGTTGAAAGAATGAAACTATGTAACTATTGTAATTGCAAATGTGGAAAACGCAATTCACATATGATAATTAACAATCACACAGATAAAAAACACAGGGATTTCACATGGTTCACCCAAACATTGGGCTACATCCACCAAGCATACACATAGCTTGTCTTATTATTCAGATTATGGAGATTATAGTGGACTTGCAAGTTCTCACTTTGTCTCTCACTTTGCCTCTACGGGCTTATATGTATTTATATATATTTACAAGAAACTGATTATTAAATGCAATCCCTATCCATATTCTAACTTGGTCTATTTAGTTGCAACCAACACAAAATAATAGGATCCAAATCCACCCTTTGAGGAATTCATTGTCACCAAATCCCAACAATCTCCACCTTGAGAACAATTAACCTGGTACGTTTCTCCTTCCTTTTGTTCATCACCTTTTCTGCAAGCCAAGAGAAGCCAAGCACCACTTGTTATCCACATTTTTGGTCATCGAGATGATGTCATGATAGTGTCATGATAATGGAAAATCAAACTCTTCACTAAGAACATTTTCCTGAGAAAGGTTACACTTGTCAGCTTCCAGAAAACATATTTTAAAGATAGTTCGCAGGCTACATATATACTCTCCTGCGAGAATGGTTCATTCCCGCAGGCTGCATTCAGATGGGGTGCGAACTTCTCACACTGTACTCAAGGTTAGGGTGTAGACATGTTTCTAAAGGAGGAAAATGGATGAGTTCTCAATCCTTCTAGAAGGAATCTTCTAGAAGGGTGAGTTGGCTTTCGAATGGTTGGAAAAATATTGACTTTCCAGATATCTTGGGATCATTCTCTATCCAAGTAACTAAACTATCTTCTCCTATATATTGAGGAGATTGCTCATGGAAAGGGTTAACAAGAAGGATTAGAAGCAATCTAGCAAGAGATTGATTGGAGAATCAATGCAACACTGTATGGAGGATTGATGCTACAGCAGCAAAGAGACAACAACAAAGTCATCACATGTGGTTGATTTTCTTCATGCATGAGCAAGTGTGTGTGTGTCAGAGCTAGGAGCCATCGAAAGGAGACCTACGACATCAAGGCTCAGGTTGTAAGTTTCTCTTTCAATTAATTTAATACAGTAATATGTCCCTTTCCCATAAAGATGATGTCACTTTATTACATTCACTTTATTACATAATTCCTTGATCATATGTATAGACTAGTTATTGAATATATTAATCTGCCTTTACTTCGATTGGTTCGTTCTATTGTGATTTGAACGGGACGAGAGAATTGGAGCAAAGCTTGGAACAACAGAGATATAAGGAAAGTGTTCATAAGGTATGTCCACAACCCTTACCTCTTAGTTCATTCAATAGGCTAGATCTAGGGAAAGAGTAGTATTCTGTCCTGTTTTGTTCTAGATACCAAGTGGATCTAGGGAGGTCGGTTTGTGTCCGCACTCACGGACTTCTTGAAACACCACTGCATCTTCTCTAATAAAACCGGTTTCATGATCTCACCTATGTAACTTGAACGAGTTTGGATTTCCTGAGGGCTCACTCTATCTCCAACATGTTTTCCACAACTGTGTTGTGAGACATATTTAGTCATAGATCTCATTCTATCCAAAACACCTGTAATATCCCTCGACCAAGCCCCATTGTAAATGTAATGTAAATATACTTAATTTGGTGAGTTGTTTTGACCTCATTTGATAATGCACATCATGTTGCATAGTGTGCGCATGTGTTGCGCAGTAAAATGAGGTAATATGCACATCGCAAGATACCGTACGCAGTAACTAAAGTGCATGCAACCTTGAAGACAACAGACACCGTGTGCAGTAAAAAAAGTGTGCACAACCTTGAGGTCAACGGATACCATGCACAGTAACTAAAGTGTACGGAATACCAAGGTCAACAAACCTTTATGTATATGATATACATTATAGGTTGGTGAGACAGTATTGTAAGCCATAATGGTTATGTTTTGGTATTAGGCTTGAACGCCTAGATGTCAAGGGCCAATGCACCTAGTTTGTACATGACACATGATTAATATAAATACATCACTGCGCGCAAACCAACCATGATAAAAGAGATGGGGGATTGAACTTCACCAGTTAGGGAAAGGGAGGGCCAATAGTCGAGGGAATATTATATTAATATTTCCTAAAACATAAAGTATGGATAATTATTATATCCTAACTTCTAAAGTTCGGGACAAGTTGACAAAAGTAACTTCTGATATGACCAGTGTCAAGTTGGGGACATGCATTCATATCATAAGAGATTGCCTCATGGATACCTTATGAATGGGGGGGACAACCATCAGCGGGACAATCACTTTTCACAAAGATTTCATAGTGATTCTAAGAACACACTCAGTTATCCAGTCAATGATTCCATGACCATTTCACTCATACATTCTGTTATCCTTGAGACAACCACTTCACCTTTCCAAAGCCTGTTTCCTCACCCTTTTTGGTTGGTGTACCTAGTTAGCCTAGAGAGGGATTAAAGAAGCAGGTTGTCAGGCTGTGAGTAGTTCTTTGAGTGAGAGAGTTGTTGGGGATTGAATTCTAGGGGTGATAAACTATATCTACAATGCTCTGAGACTTCCGGTCTGGCCTGTTGCTGAAGCCCTCAAAGGGAAGTGGGGCAGTCGAGGGACTGTTGAACAGAGAAGGGGCACACTTCCTTGGGTGGGACATGCATGTAGGGAATGAGAGGTTGTACATTGTTAGTTGAGTGAGCACCTGAGACGAAGTCTTTCCTATTTTCCATGAGCCTTAGCTTGGATAGGAATCCCTTTACCCTAGGTGGAGTGCAGTCCCATCTCGGGGGTGACTCATTATTGAGAGTGATGAACAATGTAGTCTATGGTTGGGAGGTTCGTGGACGGTCTGTAAGCAGTTGGTGACAATATTTATAATATAAGTACCAGTTGTATGATATATCGATATCTTGTTTGTTATTTACATGCCTATGTTACGATTTTATCATATATGTGATTTTGATTGCTTGTGTGCTTATGGGTAATTTTCTGTAAGTGATGCATATCGATAGTTACTGTTATTTCAATATAAAATTCATATGTTACATGAAGTAATTGTTTGTTTATGTTTAGATTTAAAGATTTTGCGAGCGTACTGTATGTATATGTTTTAGTTGCATGCAGTCTAAAGAGTAAATTTAGGTGGCATTGCTTAGTTGACTACTGGGTATGTTACTGTATGTTCTGCAGTATGGGAATGTAAGTGTTCCCTAGATTAGCAAGGTCCGGCTTAACGGTTGGGAATGTTACTGACTGGGGTCAGAGCATGAGTGGTTTCCTTGGAGTGGCGTACCACAGCCTCAGGTTGGCCAGGGGGATCGTTATAGTATGGTATCAGAGCCATCAGTTCAACACTGAGCCTAGACGGGCTAGAGGTGTGCAACTGAAGTGAATATTCATAAGAAGGTAACTTCAAAGTGACCATATTTGGAGTCACAGAGGATCCTTGGAAAAGGTTGGTGTACTGGAACGCGTGGTAAATTTGGCACAGCACGGGAAAAAGTTGGTGTGCCAGTGTGCATGGAAAATTGTGGCATCGCACAAAAGATTATTATGTGTAGATGCACGCACTAAAATTATCCTTGCATGGAAAGCACACACATATTAGGGTGCATATGGGGTGCGCAAGTATTGCTTAACGCAGAGGAGTTTTGTTAGTATGCGTATAAGTATGAGTATAAGTTGTTTCACAATGATGTATTCAGTAGTGTGTGTAGATATTTGAGTGCTAAGGAATATGTTAAACTTGACATGGTGCATGCATAGGGAGAAAATGTAAGTGGAATATCGGTGCACGGTATCAAAACTATGTGCAATGGATATTGGTGCACAATGCCAGAGTAGTGCATGTAAGTAGTTGGTACGGCGAAGAAGAAATGAACAGTAGATTTAGGTGTGCGAAGAAGCGTTTTACGTTGTAATATTGCTATGCACGATAAATATAAATGAACAGGTTAAGTTAATGTGCACAAAGTTTCTTGGAATGTGATGAGCTTGAGTTTAAATTGCATAATAGTAAAAGAAAAAGAAATACATAGCCGCATTGGAGCATTAATTAAAAAAGAATTCTAAGTTTTAATTTCCTCTGATTTAGACAGATTAAAATAAAATATAAGATTAGAAGAAAAACTTATTATAAAAGAAAACAAGAGTCATAACATCACCAGATAGAAATTGTAATAAAACAATCTAAAATTGGTTTTTGTATTTATATAATCATATTACTCACAAAATTACAAAAGGGTGATGACAGCATTTAGCCTGTTGTAAAAAGGGTCGTTTGAAGAATAGGCCTATGATCTCTTGTACTCTTTACCTCCACTATCAGCTGTTCAAAATTCGTTGAGACATGCTTATATTAGTTGAAGACTTACTTCAACTTAGCGATATATTCCTTTAAAGAAGAGTCTAACTAGACTGGTTGATTCTCTCTAGCACTTTCGACCATTTCAGCCATAGATTCCTCCTTCTTATGCCACTTACTCCTTTTCTTCTTAGCGGCTAGCTTGTTAATGACCAAATCCTTTATAGTGGGTTTCGACCCAACTTCCAATCATGAGTCTATAACCAGCTCGGTGTGGAACTTAGTTGCTAGAATGTGAGCAAGGACCCTTTCCTCCTTATTCGTAGGAAAGCCTAGCATGTTTCTCGAAAAACCAGTCTCACTCAACCTAGCCTTGTCCATGTATCTCAGGTTTGGGATACCAAAATGTGTCGTTACAGAGAGTAGGAAGTCGAGCAACTTGGATATTACTTAGGTTATGGATACGCAGATATCTTCTTACTTGGGGAGTGGTAATTATAGAACTCCATTTATGAAGAACATACACATTACATACAAGAGTGTTGGGTTGCCATGCTCGGCCAATCCATTTCAAATGATTATCTTTTGATTTTGTTACATGGTAGCATTCAGCTGATGTCACATGGCTGTGAAGTATCGAATGAATGAGGCAGGGTGATCTGACTAGCCATCGCCTGCTCCACGAGTGGTGGATTTGACATGTTGAGACACATGATACCGCATCTTGGCGAAAGTGGTTTCGACAAAACCTCCTTCTTGCACAAGTGTATCTCAGAAGGCACTGCACATCAATGTTCTCGATACTTAGGTATTATCTAGAATTATTGTGGTGATAACACCAGGAAACTGAGAGTGATAATGATGATGTGTATGTTGAATCAAAACGGTGCATATTCTTATGAATTGCTGAATTGTTATCCTGATTAGTTTCAATGGTTGCACATTTTGCAAAATTAACAAAAAACCAGTCAGGTCGGACTAGTGCAGAGTCCATAGGAATGGAAGAGGCACATGGGAATTACAGTCATCCAGAGAAGAGCAGAGGGATGGATGTCCATTTGGGCATGGAAGGAATTAATTCCAATGGACATGGAGAATAAAGGAATGAATATATGAATATGGCTGAGACCATTAAGAATTTGCAGAAGGATGTCCAAAGCCATAAATATGATAATGAAAGGCTTATGAAATCCAAAGAGCAGCAGGATGACTTTAACATGAAGCTATTGGAGGGTTTGAACATAATAGAGAAGAAATTGGTTAAGGAGAGTGACTCAAGTAGATCGGAGAATCACAAATATTCAGAGGAGAAAGGAAAAGTAAAAAGTGATAGTAGACATCACCATCATCCCCAAAGGCATTCCCATAAGAGACTAGGCAACAAATCAAGTCTATCCCCTATCAGAAGGTATAATAGATCTAGGGTGGATGAGCTATGAGGAGAAATGAACAAAATCAAACCTCTTACATTTGATGGTGAGCACAAGAAGGATAAAGATGATGAAACATGGTTGCTAGGTATGAGGAAGTATTTTCAATTGCATAATTTTTCTTCTCATACTGAAGGTAGAATCACTACCTATCTACTCAAAGGAAAGGCCTCCATGTGGTGGGATAAACTTTCACAGGTACAACACATTGTAGAGAAAAGTGTTACTTGGAGGGAATTCAAGAAGTATTTTGAGAAGAAGTACTTGACTAAGAGATACTATGACAAGAAAATAAAAGAGTTCTTTGAACTCAAGCTTGGAAGTATGACCATAGATGAATATGAGAGAAGGTTTCTAGAACTGTTGATGTATGTATCTTTCACTAAGGATGAGACAATCAAGATTCAACGATATTTAAGTGGATTGTCATCGTTCATCGGTGACAAAATACAGTATGATGATCCCAAGACATTATAAGAGACCATAAGGAGAGCTAAATGCTTATATGACCAGCTAAAAGTAAGGCCAACTTTCCAAAAGACTTGGGAAGACAATCAGAAATTCAAGATGTATCAGAGGAAGAAGGGAGCTAAGACACCATTCTTCAGAAATAATCCACAATGGCAGCAAACACATAAGGAAACTAGAGTGAATGACATAGGGATTCAAGGGCCAAGACAACCACCTATGCAATGTTGGGGTTGTAAAGGAGACCATAGGTTCAAAGATTGTCTTCACAGAGGTGAAAAGGGTAGGATTGTTCACAATGTACAATGAGATGAGATGGTAGAGGAAATGGGCATAAATGTGCCAAGGATTTATGCAGCCTTGGACAATAAGCAAGAAGAGTATCAGTCCCACATGATTGAGGTGGAAGGTATGATCAACAACCAAACCCTTTCTATTTTATTTGATTCAGGAGCTAGTCATATTTATATAGACCCTAATATGGTGGAATGTTTGCAATTGCCAAGAAGCAAGCATGGGAAATCCTCGTTGGTGCAACTGGCTACAGGAGCAAGAAGAAAAGTTAATGAGATGGTTAAGTCCTACTTCATAGACATGAATGGAATGGATACCAAGGTAGATTTGAACATCTTACCTTTAGGTTCCTATGACTGTTTAATTGGGATGGATTGGTTGGACCCACATCATGCTCTATTGTATTGTCATAACAAAGAATTCACTTGCATGGATGAAGAAGGGAATCAAAGAAGAGTGCAGGGAATTTCCAGGGCAGTAACCGTTAGATAAATTTCAGCATTACAGCTGAAGAAATGTTATAGAAGAGGATGTCAAATTTTTGTAGCTCATATAGAGGAGACACCTAAAGAAAAGGTGCCAAATTTGGAGGATTATGTAGTCTTGAAAGAGTTTGAATATGTATTCAAGAAAGTACCAGGACTACCCCCAAGGAGAGACATTGATTTCTCTATAGATTTGATGTCTGGAGCAATGCTAGTATCAAAGACTCCTTACATAATGAGTACACCAGAATTGAAGGAGTTGCAAATGCCACTTGAAGAACTTCTGAAAAAGGGGTATATATGCCCAAGTGTATCACCTTGGGGTTCCCCGGTGTTTTTTGTGAAAAAGAAAGATGGAATGTTAAGATTTTGCATTGACTTAAGACAATTGAATAAAGTGACTATTAAGAACAAGTATCCTCTACCAGGGACAGATGACCTCTTTGATCAATTGAAGGATGCAAGGATATTTTCAAAGATAGATCTCATATCAGGATACCATCAGGTAAGAAATAAAGAAGAAGATATTATCAAGACCACCTTTAGGACAAGGTATGGTCATTATGAGTTCATAGTGGTACCATTTGGGTTGTCAAATGCGCCAGTTGTTTTCATGTGCTTAATGAATGGTGTTTTCCAAGAGTATTTGGATGAGTTTTTCATTGTCTTTTTGGATGAAATTCTTATATATTACAAGTCAGAGGAAGAACATGAAGATCATTTGAGGATGGTGTTGCAAGTATTAAGGGAACATCAGTTGTATGCCAAATTGAGAAAGTGCTCATTTTATCATAAACAAATTCATTATTTGGGGCATATCATCTCAAAAGATGGGATAACAATGGACCTTGAGAAGGTAGAAGCCATTAGAGAATGGTCAGTACCAAAGAATGTGACAGAGGTCAGATCTTTCATGGGCCTTGCAGGTTACTACAAAAGATTCATTGGAGGATTCTCAAAGATAGCACACCCAATCACTTCCTTGCAAACAAAAGGTATGAATTTTCAGTGGACGTTAGACTGTGAAAGGAGTTTCCAACATTTGAAACAATTATTGACAAGTGCTCCAATACTAAGGATTGCAGACCCAAATGAAGATTTCATTGTATGCACAGATGCATGTAATGAAGGACTTGGTGGAGTCCTCAGTCAAAATTGATTCGTGATATGTTATGAATCAACAAAGTTAAAAGAGAATGAAATAAACTATGCCACTCATGATTTGGAGTTGGCAGCCATAGTACATGCCCTGAGGAAATGGAGACACTACCTCATGGGGAAGAGGTTTGAGATAAGAACAGACCACAATGGTCTGCAATATTAATTTGATCATCCAAATCTAAATGTTAGGAAAAATAGATGGTTAAAATTTCTAAGTAAATATAACTTTGATATAAAGAATATCAAAGGGAAAGAAAATAAAGTGGTTGATGCACTCAGTAGGAGGGTGCATGAACTACGTGCTACAACCATCAACATGTATCAAACTAATGTTAAAAGAAAAATTATGGAGGCTGCAAATACAGATATGTAATACAAAGAATTGGTAGCAATTCTATAATAGGGTAAGATACTTTGGAAGATGGATATTTATAAGTTGGGAGTAGATGGAATACTGCTACACAAGAACCTAATTTTCGTACCAAATGTCCAAGACTTGAAACATATAATTTTTCATGAGATTCATAATGTTCCTTATGCAGGGTACCCTGGATATCAGAAAATCGTAGCAGTGGTCAAGAGACAATACTTTTGGCCAGGTATGAAGAGAGAGATAGAAAAATACATCGCAAGATGTATGGAATGCCAGAAAGTTAAAGCAGAACATAGGCACCCATCAGGATTGCTGCAACCTTTGCCCATTCATAAATGGAAGTGGGAAGTGATGAAAATGGATTTTATTACGGGATTGCCTAGAAAAGGAAAGATGCATGACTCAATTATGGTGGTGGTGGAAAATATTACAAAAACTGCCCATTTTATTCCACTAGAAATTACTCACAAGGCAGCAGATGTCGCTGATATTTTCATGAAGGAAGTGGCACGATTGCACAGAATTCCTAAAACGATTGTGTCTGACAGAGACCCAAAATTCACCTCGAATTTCTAAAAAGGATTGTTCAAAGGATTCGAAATGAATCTGAACTTTAGTACAAGTTATCATCCTGAGTCTGATGGATAGACAAAAAGAGTGAATAGGGTGATAGAAGAGATGTTGAGAATGTATGTGATGGACAAACCATTGAAATGGGAAGACTACCTACACTTGGTATAATTCACTTACAATAATGGGTATCAGGAATCATTGAAGATGAGCCCATTTGAAGCACTTTATGGAAGAATGTGCAATACTCCAATAAGATGAGATATCCCAGCTGATAGAACAATAGTCGGGCCAGAGTTGCTCAAGGAGATGGAGGACCAAATGTTAAAAATTAAGCAGAATTTGAAAACTTCCTAAGACAGACAAAAAATTTATGATGATAAAAATAGAATCCACAGAGAATTAAAACTGGGTGATCATGTTTTCCTGAAAGTGAAAGCTAATAAGATTTCCTTGAAGCTGGGAAGTTGTGCCAAGTTAGCAGCTAGATTTTGTGGACCATTTGAAATCCTAGAGAGGATTGATCCAGTTGCCTATATGATTGCATTGCCTGCATCTATGTCTATTCATAATGTCTTCCATGTATCATTGTTAAATAAATATATACCCAATGCTAATCATGTTATTGGTTGGAATGTGATTCAGGTGGAGCAAGAAGGCACTTTTTAAGAGCATCCAATGTGCATTTTGGACTGGAAAGTCAAACAGCTCCAAAACTGATCCAGAGGACTTGTAAAGGTTCAATGGATCTGGTATGACCCTGAGGATGCTACTTGGGAGCATGAAGATGCAATGCAGATAGAATACCCACATAGTTTTGAAGATTTTTGAAAAATATGATATATATGGGTGTATGATGCACTGAGGACAATGCATAAATAAGCAGAGGGGATTGTAATATCCCTTGACCGAACCCAATTGTAAATGTAATGTAAATATACTTAAGTTGGTGAGTTGTTTTGACCTCATTTGGAAATGCACATCATGTAGCATAGTGCGCGCATGTGCTGCGCAATAAAATGAGGTAATATGCACATCGCAAGATACCTCCTGCAGTAACTAAAGCTCACACAACCTTGAGGAAAACGGATACCACGCATAGTAACGGAAGTGTGTGCAACCTTGAGGTTAGCAGATACCTCATGCAGTAACTAAAGTGCACACAATACTAAGGTTAGCGAACCTTTATGTATATGATATGCATTATAGGATGGTGAGCCAGTATTATAAGTCGGAATGCTTATGTTTTAGTATTAGGCTAGAATGCCTAGATGTCAAGGGCCAATGCACCTACATTGTACATGAATCATGATTAATATAAATTCATCACTACGTGTAGATTGACCACAATAAAAGATATGGGGGACTGAACTTCACCAGTTAAGGAAAGGGAGGGCCAAAAGTTGAGGGAATATTATATTAATATTTCCCAAAACATAAAGTATGGATAATTATCTTATCCTAAGTTCTAAAGTTGGGGACAAGTGGAAAAAAGTAACTTCTGATATGACAAGTGTCAAGTTGGGGACATGCATTCATATCATAGGATATTTTCTCACGGATACCTTATAAACGGGGGGGACGACCATCAAGGGGACAATCACTTTTCACGAAGAGTTCACAGTGATTCCAAGAACACACTCAATTATCCAGTCAATGATTCCATGACCATTTCACTCATACATTCTGTTATCCTCGAGACAACAATTTCACCTTTCCGAAGCCTATTTCTACACCCTTTTTGGTTGGTGTACCTAGTTAGCCTGGAGTGAGATTGAAGAAGCAGGTTGTCAGGCCCATGAGAATTTCTCTAAGAGAGAGAATTGCTTTGGATTGACTTTCGGGGGTGCTAAAATGCATCTACAATGCTCCGAGGCTTCCGATCCGGCCTGTTGTTGAAGCCCTAGAAGGGAAGTGGGGCAGCCGAGGGACAGTTGAGCAGAGAAGGGGCACACTTCCTTGGGTGGGACAGGCATGTGGGGAATGAGAGGTTGTACATTGTTAGTTGAGTGAGCACCTAATACAGAGTCTTTCCTATTGTCCATGAGCCTTAGCCTGGATAGGTATCCCTTTACCCTGGGTGGAGTTCAATCCCAACTTGGGGGTGACTCATTGTTGAAAGTGATGAACAATGTAGTCTATGGTTGGGAGGTTCGTGGATGGTCTGTAAGCAGTTGGTGACAGTCTTTCTAAGATAAGTACCAGTTGTATGATATATCGATATGTTGTTTGTTATTTACATGCCTATGCTATGATTTTATCATATATGTGATTTTGATTGCTTGTGTACTTATGGGTAATTTCCTGTAAATGATGCATATCGGTAGTTACTATTATTTCAATATAAAAGTTGTATGTTACATAAATTAATTGTTTGTTTATGTTTAGATGCAAAGATTATGTGAGCGTACTATATGTATATGTTTTAGTTGCATTTAGTTTAAAGAGTAAATTTAGGTGGCATTGCTTGGTTGACTACTGGGTATGCTACTGTACGTTCTGCAGTATGGGAACGAAATTGTTCTCTAGAGTAGCAAGGTCCAGCCCGATGGTTGGGAATGTTACCGACTGGGGTCAGAGAATGAGTGGTTTCTCTGGAGTGGTGTACCCCAACCTCAGGTTGGCCGGGGGGATCGTTACAACACCTGTAAAATATACATTACAACTATCACATACCATCTTAGTGTAACCATTATAGGTGATATTTATGCTTCTTAAACGCTAAAGCACCCATTTCACTTCAACACTTGTCACATATCTCACAACATCATTAGCATGTGAAACAATTGGTCTTAACCATTTCATCACATACAACAAGCCTCCTACACAACTTACACAAGACATAACCTTTTCTTGTTTATAGATAGGACCTATGCTTGAAGAAAAGTTATAATGGAAAGTAAGAAGGATAAAAATTGGTTTTACAATGTTCATACTGAACTCCAACCACAACTTACCATTACCATCTTTGTGTACTTCCATGCACACAATTTGTTTTGTTTCTCCTTGATCCCTCATCTGAATTGTCATGTCCACCTGAGTCATTTTCTTACTGATTTTATCCATGCTTTGACTTGCATCAAGCATATCATCAACAAATAACATCAAGACTATGAATGTACTATAGACTGTATAGTGATTCCTACCCTTTGAAAAATTATGACTCACTATGAAGGATTCAAACCTCTTGTATATTTGTCTGGGTACCAATAGGCCATACAATGAATTATCTAGCATGCAAACAAATTTACCATTGCGATATTGAATCAACCCTTTTGGTTGTTCCATACATACTATATCTATGTCAATGATGACCTTGTGAGAAGTAGGATCCCACACACAAAATCCCTTTATACCACCATCATAACTTGAAGAGATATAAAACAAGCAGGAATTCAGAAACAAAGATTTTAAGTCTGGAAATTCTTTCTTGATCTTACGACCTTCATGCTTATGCGATAAAAAAAAAGATACATCTATCACTTCAGATGCCACTTTAGTACTGCCTTCCAGCTTATAAAGCTTATCAACCTTTGTTTCCTTCATCACTACTAAACTACCTTTTGAAAATGTGAGTGCTCCACATTGACCTGTATACTTGTGTCCACAAGAATCCAACACTCCCAATGAAATCAAATTTGATTTAAGTTCGGGTACATATCTAAAATCCATTAATTCCCCAACAATACCATCAAACATCATCATTCTAATACTGCTAACCCTAATAGTTTTATAGGGAATACCATTTCCCTTAAACACTACACCCTCATCAATAGATTGGTAAGAAATGAACCAATTTCTATGTGAGCACATGTGGTGGGAGGCACCTGAATGTAACTTTCATTCTTCTTGATATTGTAAATTATTAGAAACAAATAAAACTTGATCAGTCATACATGAATTTGTTACAACCAAATTTGCTTCCTTCGTAGAGTTTTTCTTAGATTCCTTTATTTTCCAACAATAGTTCTTGAGATGTACTGATTTTCCAAAGTACCAGCACTTTTCTTTACCCTTTTTGTGTCTTGACTTAGATCGAGAAAAACTTCTCTCATTCTACTCTTTAGTTCGACCTCTGACCATCATCGCCTCTGAAGTTGAGGTTTCTTGACTATATTTTCTCCTCATCTCCTCAGCCAACAAAGCTCCCACAATAGAGTCGTAATCTAAAACATCTGTTGAGATAAAGCTAACGGAGGTGACTAGAGTATCCCAAGACTCAGGCAACGAACAAAATAGTGTAATAGCCTTATCTTCATCTTTGAATTTAACTTCCATACTAGTCAATTAAACTATAAGGGTATTGAAGGTATTTAAATGATCAACAAAATTTGTACCTTCTTTCATCCGCAAACTATACAACCCTCTCTTCAAGTAGATTCTGGTCGTCAAGGACTTCGTCATATGTAGACTTTCCAACTTGCTCCATAAGCATGATGTTGTATCCTCTCCTATGATATTAAACAAAACATCATACGCTAGACATAAACGAATGGTACTAAGAGATTTTGCATCGAGATCTTCCCATTCTTCATTCGTCATGGTTGTTGGTTTCTTTGACTTGCCTGCCAATGTTTTTTGCAACCCTTGCTGCACCAATAAATCCCCCATCTTGAGCTTCCAGAGCTAAAAGTTTATTTTATCACTGAACTTTTCAACTTCAAACTTTTAACTCTACATCTTAGCCATTAGCACAGAATCTCCTAATGCCCAAAACTACTTACAATAACCAAGATCTTTTGAAAAACTATGTGGAGTAATGACGGTATAAACTTTACAAGGTTTAATAAAAAAGTTTAATAAAAAACCTTTTTACTAACCCCGCCTTTTCCTCACCTTTTATTTAAAAAAGGAAATTAAAATCCACCTTTTTAATTCCTCCACCTTTACATAAATTACTTAATAAAATATGCCTACTATATTCACCTTTTATAGCATCCTCCATCCGTATGTCATACCATAAAAATTTTCAAACAACAAAGACCATACCTTAAGTTCCTTTAAAAATATGTGAATTCCTTTAAAAAAAAATGCAAGATCGTGACTTTGTGTTTAAAAGGAGTCGTCGCACCTCTTGGTGCAGCTGGAGTGTGGCTATGTTAAAAGTCTACGCAGTGTACTTCATAGTTGGACCGCGACATTACAGGATTTCAAACACGCGGGAAGTTTGATTAGTATGATGTTGCACCTTTCTAGAGGAGGGACCTACGACGATGTAGAAATCGATGCTTTTCACATAGATGTTGTTGCTCTTCCGAAATTTGACACCCTCTCCTCTAACCAGCTTTGATACCACTTGTTAGAATTGAAAATGTGGAAAACACAATTCACATATGATAATTAACAATCACACACATAAGAAACAAAGGGGTGATTTCACGTGGTTCACCCAAACATTGGGCTACATCCACCAACCATAGGTATCGGTTGTGTTATTATTTAGATTATGGATATTACAAGAGACTTGCAAGTTTTCACTCTGTCTCTCTCTTTTCCTCTATGGGCTTACATGTATTTATATACAAATGCGATCCCTATCCATATTCTAACTTGGTCTATTTAGTTGCAACCAACCCAAAATAATAGGATCCAATCCACCATTTGAAGAATTAGTTATCACCAAATCCCAATAATAACTACAAAAAGCTATAACTATGATAATGTGAATGATACATATTTATTAAATGATAATGTGAATGATTGCTACACCTAAATGGTGTTAGTGATGTGAGATATATTGTAAAAAAACATAAAACTAATTTTTTGAATATGTAATTATTTATTTTTATTAATCATTTCTATGTGTGAAAATGTTTTTATGATAAATAATTTCTTCAAATTTTTATATATTTAGTTGTGTGATTAATTTAGTAGTACTTGTAAATAATATGTAACCAACTTTAAAAGTTGTTAATGATATGAATTAACTATGATTGAAAATCTAATGTGAAATTGGTGCTTCTAAAGTACAAAATTAAACTCTAAAAATTCCAATATTGGATTTCAAAATATAAAATAAGATTCATCAGTTTTTTAAACCTAAAATTGATTTTTGAAAGTGTGAAGATCAAATTTCGAAAGTGCAAAATCCACTTCTGAAAGTGTTGTTATTGGATTCAAAGAGTGCACGATCTAGAAAATACCAGTAGTGAATAAGTGTAAATATGAAACTTGCCATTGATACTATTGAAATTGGATTTTACACTTTAATAACTTCAATTTTGGATTTCAAAACAATTATCTTTTACCTCTTTAAAATGACATAAACTAGAATTAATCCAAATTTAATAAATTAATCCAAATTTAATAAAATAGGATATCCAAATTAACATAAAGCAATGTGAGTTAAGTAATCCAGCATGTAACCAATATCCGATCCTCCATATTGTGATCTTCCATTTGCACCAAAAACAAATTTTAATTTTGGTGTGATTCAGATGACTTTTTAATTCTACATCTCTTTTCATGAAAATAGCCATTTCACCCATCTCATTTCTAAATTTGAATAGTTAAACTAGGTTAGTGATTTAGTGCTTATATTCGTTGTCCAGTGGGCGAATGAAAGAAGGTGAGCGTGGCTATGGACCTTACCTTGTCTGGCACATAAATGCTTAAGAATTAGTAATACCATTATGCGTTTCTTACATCCCTATCACAAATCATGAGTTTCTCTAATGGCTCATATTTTATGCATGGGAAATCACCAGTCATATGTTATTCCTATATTGTACCGAGAAGTATTACAAGTTTATCAAAATTCCTTGTCCCATTCCATTACCATACATCGATGCATGTTCCATTCCCATGCATGCGAGCTTACATGAGGGGAGGGAAAATTTCAGTTGAATTGATCACAGTGACCATATGGTTTCGCTATGAAATTTGATGTTCTCAAAATAATATATAATTAATTGTTTTCATAGAAATAGAATGCTTATTAGTGAATATTTTTTTGTTTTTTTTACCAGTTCAAATTCAAATATGGATAGAATATGTATAAGATTTTAAAATGAATTTATTATTATTTAATAAATTGTTTTCATAAGTATTTAATGATAATATAGAAAATTATATACAATACTCAATTATTGGTAATGTAGTATTTTTCTTATTTATTGGATATCATTATTCAATGAATTCGATTGAGAAAGCATATTACTAATAATTGACTTACTACAAAATGCAGATTACTTACAAAATATTCACTAATAAAAAATAAAGATAACTTAATCAATATAAATTATTGTATTTGTAAATTCAACTCACTATATATGTAAGTTCAATCCACTGTATGGATGCTTTTCACCATCACATATCATATAATTACAAGTACTATGATTACATTCTTCTCTCTTTCTATAATGTCTATTGTTTATCATTATCCATATCATATAATTACAAGTACTATGATTACATTCTTTTTTCTTTTTATGTCTATTGTTTATCATTATCCAATGAATGAGATGGAAAAAACACATTACCAATAATTAACTTATTATAATATGTATTTTTCTTACAAAATATTCACTAATAAAAACAATAAAACAGCGACAAAAAATTTGAACATAACATATGATATGATTGCAAATATATGATTGAGATTTTACATTCCTCTCCTTCTCCATACCACTGAAGCCATGGTGAGTCACGTCTTGATTGAATGAATTGTTTAAGTGCAGGTTGCAATCCATGACCAAAAGATGAAATTTGCGGTGGCCTACAGGTAGCTATCGTTTTCAATTTTGTCTCAAACAAATTTGATAGGTTTAGCTGGTCCCATGCAATAATGCACTTCACATAACATACTATCGCTGTTCAACTTGTTAACTAGAATAGCTGCTACTCGGCCCTTTTTATATATAAACCATTCAATGTGCGTTTAACAATTTTATCAAAGATGAAAAATTAGGTATCAAAGGCTAATCACATGTATCAGGTGGACAGATATATTCATCTTCATCGTCATCACTGTTTCCCTTTTAAATACAAAGCACTTTACTTTCACATATCCGTTTGTTTCTTCATAGGTCGAAAAATATTAGATAATACTAAGATGGGTAATGATATTGAACTTCATATATATCCGGAATATCCACACTACTTTTAGAAATATTAAATTTCTAAGTTGTTTAAAATATTGAACTTGTAATTTTTTTATATAATTTTAAATTAAATAAAATTTAAATAATGTATATAATACTGATTATAAAAACCAATAAAAATAAGCGCGGAAGCTCTGCATCTAGTGTTTGGCGGTGGAGGTTCTCTCTTCAGCATGGCCTCTGGTTTGGGTGGAGGAGCCCCTCTACTTCCCCTCCTCCGCCTGATATTGTTGCTTTCCAGGATTTGATTGCTTCATACCCTAAATTGACAAAGTCTGCTCCCCCAAGTTCGTGAAAAAACTTGACCATATCCCAAAGGTTCTTGTCCATCCCTTGTCTGCCTGCCCTTTTGCTCTCCTGCTAGTTGAGAATGGCCTCATTGGTCAATTTACAGGAATACGGCCTTCACCATGGCACAATGGTTAGATATGAATTGGAAGAAAATGATACAAGGGAAAATGTCCGAGTTTTTTTGTCTTTCTGTTTGAAAAAAAATTAGATCGGGATCTGATATTTAGAAATGGGCCTTACTTTATGGGATCAAGTGGAATGTATTTAAATAAATTGACTCTAGCTATGAAAATCACATCCCTTTGATTGTCCGAGTTTGGGTTCATCTTCCATTTCTCCCTCTTCAGTGTTGGAATGATGAAACTCTTTGAAGTATTGGACATATCCTCAAAAGATTCATTGATCGAGCCAAACCAGAGATAGTATACAAGCCTGTGCACGGATCTGTATAGGGGTAGATATGGAAAAGAAATTACCAGAGGCCATTCAGTTAACTCTGGATAACTGGTCTTACATCCAACAAGTAGATTATGAACAACTCCCCTTCAAGTGAAAAACTTGTGATGAATATGGAAATTTTGCAAAGAACTATCCACAAAACAAATAAAATCCCCTAGAGGAAAGAGCTCAAGAATAGTGGAAACAACCAGAAAGGAAAAAAGCAAGAGGGAAGGAAGTCCATGAATCAGAAGGTCCTCCTCTTCCTCCCTCTCAAGTCTCTTCTATAGGAGGAAATAGAAAAGGCGAAACAAGTATAAATCCATTTGAAATCTTTAATAATCTAGAGCAAAATATGGGAGAATCAAAGGAAAAGGGAAAGGAATTCTAAGAAGGAAGTAAAGGGGAAAAACAAAAAAAGAAAATATAGAGATCCCCTCCCAATCTGTGCATTCTAAGAATGACGAATCTTAACCAAGCTTCACTCCCATCCCATCCCAGCCAAAGTTATAAGAGAAAGAGGAGGGGGATGTAGAAGAATTCGAGGAGGAATCAAAACTAAAAGATCTACAAATTACTACTGAGAGGAAGGTTGAAAGGAAATATAATAGCAATAGAAGAGAAAACAAAGTTGACATGGACAAAGAGCTTGGAATCCAAACTATTCTCGAATGGATCCTTAAAAAGGATAACAAGGAAAAGTGCATGCTGAGTAAGGAAAAAGAACAACACAATCTCAACCTACCAAAGGTGGGTGACCAAATCATCATTTAAATAATGAAATTAGTCTCATGGAATTATAGAGGATTGGGTGGTAAATAAAATAAAGAAGCAATGAAAAAAATAATTAAAACTAAAAAATCTAAGATTCAAATGATGCATGAGACAAAAATAGGGGTTTCAGAAACTCTCAATGAAATGCAGAATATTTGGCAAAAAATTCAAGGAGTAGCTAAATTTCACTCATGGGCTAATTTTCCATGGTTTTTCCCAAAACGATATTCACTATTCTAAAAATTATTCGCCCATATTCTATAGGATAAAATTATTTTACCTTAAAAACGGCCAAAATGTTACACAAACTATATAAAATCCTTACAAATTTGAATATTTTTACAAAAATATCACCAAACATTTATAGTTGGCATATGAAGGATTACTAAGATTCACCCAGGTTTCTACATTTAAAAATAATTCTCCGTCCTTAAAATCATCCCTAGTAGTGCTAAGCTCAAGGGCATCTTAGGGGGGAATCAACACCTTCTGGAATGTTGATCTCTTTCAGTTGGAAGAAAGTCACAAAACAATAAACTCGATAATGGTAAAACTCATTCATCTTCCCTCATGTATGATCTTTAATCTTTTTAATGTATATATGTTGAATACCTATAGGGAAAAAGAAGAATGTTGGGAGTCTCTATTAGGCCTAGAAGGTATAGGGTATGCACAAAACTGTATAATAGCTTGAGACTTTAACAACACAATTCATATAAAAGAAAAAAAAGGGGGATATATATTTCGAGATCGATTCAGGGAAAAATGGAAGATCTAATGACAATATTAGATTTGGTGAATGTTTAACCAAACAAAGGACAATTCATTTGGAGTAACATGAGAGTTGGTCCTCGTCACATAACTCGAAGAGTAAATGGATTTATTATAAGTAGTTCCTTCTTCTCCGGAGATGATATTATCTCCTCTTCAATAATTCCTTGGGATAGCTCAAATCATCGACCTATATCTCTTAGATTTGTCAAACAAGAAAATTTGCGGCCCTTTCCATTTAGATTTAGTCCTTTGTGGATGGAAAGAGAATATATTTTCCCATTAATTACTAGAACATGGAGCCAATGGATCAAAAGTTCCCATGTTTATATATGGGAACAAAAATTAAAGCTGACTAAAGAAGCAATCAAGAACTCTGTTAAAATCTAAGAACACTCAATGAATAATGATGTGAAGGGGTATCATAAAAATCTTGAGGAGATACAACTTAAAATAGACAATCAATATGTACAACCCAATCTTCTACAACATGAGCAAGCTACCTATCAAGCTTATTTAAAGTCTTTGAAAGCGAAAGAAACAATGTCGTGGATAAAATCTAGAAGTATTTGGCTTAAGGATGGGGATAAAAATACCTCTTTATTTCATAAGCAAGCAAGAGAAAGGTAATGGATGAATAGGGTAGAAGAAATCAAAACTCCTTGAGGATACATCACTTCATATTTTGAGGAGATAAAAAAATTGGCCTCGACCCATTTTAGTTCCCTATATGCAGATAGTAGCTTGGATGAAGAATCATGTCAACAATTCATATCTCAGATACCAATGAAAATATCAAAGGACGACAATCAGGATTTGAAAAAATCAATATCATAGGAAGAAATATTTACAACTATTCATCAATTCAACTCAAATAAATCTCTCGGGCCAGATGGGATTACAGTTCATTTTTACAAAAGATGCTCACAAGTTATAAAATTTGATTTAATTAGGATGATACAATAAGTGCATAAATGAAATAGAATAGGGGGAAGCTATCAACTATGCCTTCCTAGACCTTATTCCAAAGGAAAAGCGGGCCTCTACATTTGAAATATTCCACCCAATATTGTTATGAAACTTTTCATACAAAATCATGGCTAAAATTATAGAAAAATGATTGAAATCCTATTTGAATTCTTTAATTCTTCCAAACCAAGGAGGATTTGTGGCTAATAGACAAATATGGGATAATGCTACTTTGGTGCAAGAGGCCATCTATTCTAGTGTTAGATGAGGGGAAAAAGGCATGGTTGTAAAAACGGACATGGCTAATTCTTTTGATAGATTTAAGCATAGTTTTCTTAAGGAATTTCTGGAAACATTTGGCTTCAATAAAATGTTTGTATCTTGGATAGAATTGTGTATTTCTAATCCTTGGATATCCCCCTTGGTGAATGGTAGGCCTACTTTGTTTTTTAAAGCATCTCGTGGGATTATATAGGGATGCCCTCCTTCTCCTTTTTTGTTCATCCTCATGGCTAAGGCTCTTAACAATAAATTAGAATGGAAACTAACCATAGGAGGTGTCCATGGGCTTCATGTAGCTAGAGGAGTCAAGAGGATCAATCATTCATAATTTGTAGATGACATTTTGTTGTTGGGAGGAGCATCCAACATTATTTCTCGAAGATTAAAATTAATATTGGACCAATTCACCCAAGTTTCAAGAGGATTAATTAATCATAATAAAATTCAAATTTATGCTAAGAACATAAAGCGCCATACATCCAAGGTATTGCTCAAATTCTGCAGTTTCCTATTTCATTGGAGTGGAAAACCTTTAAATACCTTGGAATGCCAATTTTCCTAAAAGCTCTCCCAGGAGATACCTGGTAAATACTATTACAGAAAATAAATGACAAAATGAAAGTATGGGGTTCCTTTTGGTTGAGCCCAACAAGGTGTCTCGTGCTTGTTAAATCAACTTTGTCTTCCTTACCCTTTTTTCAATTTTATTCTCTTTTGGATCCCATGGGATTTAAAAAAGTGCTAGTTGAGGCCATTATAGATTTTTTATCGAAAGGAGCAAAATTAAACACGAAATGATTTAATTTAGCAAATTGGAGCTTGGTAGGAGATCCAAAAGATTATGGAGGTTTAGGAGTTCGAGATATTGAAATTTTGAGTCTTTCTATGGGTGTAAAAATACTTTGGAGGTTGGTATCACGAAAAAATTAATGGTGGAAAAAATCGTTGATAAAGTAGTACATGGCTTGAAATCGAAAGAGATGTTTGGATTCTCCCCCAACCTAGTCAAACGATTCATCGATTCAAAATCTCCTCAAATATTCATTTCCTCTTATCCAATCGTCTCTCCTTTGGGTACCGAGAAATGGAAAGATAATTAATATTTGGAAGGATGGGATTCTTGGTTCTAACCCTCTTAGCCAAAATGTTTCTCTTAGTGATATTAGACAACGAATTATATCTCAACATAAAATTTCTCTATTTGATATTTTTTGGGGGCCTACTAGTTGTTATAAATAATAGGTGTGCTCGTTTAACTATAGACAATATAGAAATATTGTCACCCAACCATAGGTTGAAGCCACCCCAAAGAACCTTAACCTTGATAGAGAATAATTATGGAAACAAATCCTATGCTTAATAGCCAATCAATGTAGTGTACCTCTCTCCAGATCTAGCACACAAGGTAGAAAGTCCAAACCATAATGAATAGAAATTCCAAGTCTAAACTCAAAATACAAGTTGCAGTAGCTGCAGTTGCATCTACTCTCCATACTTTCACGCTTATTCAATTCTTGCAGTGTACACTCTTACATTTCTATAGTTGTGAGTTGTGTGTATTAAATGAGCTCTGGCATCCTATATTTAGACTGCTCCTCCTTAGCTGTCTAGTTTGACTTCTCAATATGGAGACCAAAGACTCAATATTAAATATATATTTTAGACAACTTGTCTTCTATGGTTATGACAAGGCTTTAGGGTTTCTTACTGCTTATCGAAATATCAACAGTCCCTCCTAGCTAGGGAGGTATTGAAAGCAATGGTATTGAGCACAAACATACCATTCAACCAGTAGCATCATCATAGCCATACAGTCTATCTCATGATTATATCATGAGCACCATCATCACTATCAGTATCATCTGGTATAATCGACTGCATTATCTCTCAAAGCCATACTCCATCTGAGTAATCAGGCATGATGATGAATAAGTCACTCACTCCATAGAGTGATATAAGAACCATTCCTCTAATTCCGACATATGTCCTATAAGAATAACTATTCCAATAGATGCTGGAAGCCACACCATGGGCTATAGGGACTATTCTTCTAATCCAGACATACGTCCTAGAAGAATAGATGTCCTGGACCATTTTTCGACTTAAGAATGTCTGTCCCCCAGCACACTAACTATCCATATAGATGATAATCATTGTAAACACTATTGATAGTCTACATGGAAATCATAAAAATTTCATTCAATAGAACACAACTAGTATCAAGCGGTACACAACCACACCAAGTAGCACAGGGTTACTTAGCCAATGACACATAGTCACAACCAGTGGATCACATCCATCATAGTAGCATACATATATTATCTAGAGACATACAGTCTCCATAAAAATCATATCATTTGATATCAACCTACATAAAAATAATATCATGACATAAAATAAGTCATCTAGGCCATTCTTCCACTCACATCTGTGAGATCTATAAGAGCATCTACCATCATATTGTAAAAAAATCAACCATGGGACATTTGCACTATTCTTCCCAAGCATGGAAGAATAATTGTCCTTGATTTATGAGCTTGGACCATTCACCTAATAGGGCCATTCCTCTGGCACTAAACATAGTGCAACCTGGATAGAATGAGTCTTCCCTAGGGAATGCATGTCTCTGATTGTTGAACCTAGACCACTCACCTAAATGGCCCATTCCTCTGGCACTAAACATAGTGAAACCTACACATAATGAGTATTCCCTAGGGAATGACTATTCAAACCATTTCCTAAGGAAATGACTATCGTACACCAACCTCCAAAATAGACCATTGTTTGAAACTTCTCACAAATGTGACCTTAAAAAGAACAAATTCTTGACGAGGCAGATTTTTCTACTTGACCACTACTTAGAGTGATTTCCAAGAAGAATGACTATCCTAGACCATTCCCCCACACTGGCCACAAGGGGAATCATTGTCAATGTTACATCAACAATATTTCAAACCATTTTCATTACAAAAATTATTGTCCAATCTGGACCATTCTCCAAACTCGAAAATTCCTGTCCATCAGAAATCTCAAACTACTTTTCGAGCTAGAAAGAAACTCCTCGTCCTGGACCATTTTTTTTGAAAAATGATTGTCCATAAATCAATAACACATCAATGCTCCTTCCCAAAATGGGAGTAATATCTTCCCTTTTCAATAAGGAAGTCATATCCATGAGTCACAGCCTTCAAACTTTTCATCTTGGAGAGAGGTTTTAAAAAAATATTTGTTATCTGCTCATCTGTGGAGATATATTGAATAACCACTTCACTTTTCTGTACTTCACCATGGAGAATCTAATGCTTGATCTCAATGTACTTTGGTCTATTATGGAACATTCGTTTTCTATAAAGGATTCATCTATATCTTATCATTACAATATATATCATGGTCAAATTCATCACTTATGTTTCCTACTAGATCATGACATTGTGGAAAGGCTCAAACTTAAAAATATCCAAGTATCACTTCTTCTTTCATCATGAGAGTTTTCCATGGATTAGAAATCCATCATCCCATACCTATGAGTAAGTATTTTGATAAACTATCTCTCTCATAGAAATTTTTCACCACACTTATTTTGTATATGAAATATGCTACATCAAGTTGTTTGAATCCATACAAGGTCTTCTTATATCTGCATACATGGGTTTCTTTCTGACATACCTCAAAACCTTGAGATTTCTTTACATAAGCTTCTTCGTCAAATGATCTATTGGGATAATAGTATTTTACAAACAAATTATGTAAACTTCAATCCATGGATACTACAAGAGATATAATAGCTCAAATAGAGGTATATCTTGTTTATGGGAACAAGTTGTTATCATAGTCTTCGACTCCTTCTGGAAGAACCTCTAGTTCTGAATCTCACGATGCTTCCATTCATAACCGTTTTTCACAATTTCTTACATATATTTTTCTTCATCATAACTTCCATTTCTTATGCTTGATTGCTTCTAGTGGGTTCAAAACAAGATGGTAGTCTTTTTATTCTCGGTATAATAATTGGTTGTTCTTGCTTTTCTTTTTTCTTGGAATTTTCATGTTCTTCCTCATGTTTCTCATTATCTCTTGGGTCCATGGAGTTTTCTATAGATTTGATGCCCTCAAGATTCCAAACTTTTCCTTTTATCATAGGATCATGGATGTAAATGGGAAACCAAGGATACTTTAAGGTTTATTTTCGAAGAATACTTCTTCTAGAGCCATACCGAACACATGTTGCTTATCATGGTTGCTACTTTCAATGGGAACATTGATAGATACTTCATCATCCTCAATGGATCATATTTAGGATTAGATCCCACCTAATCCTTTCTTCATGTATGAATTCATGCTCTTATTTTGGAATTTTTTAATCAACTCCCTCCATATAATATATTCCACGCTTTCATCTGCAACCTTATTGCCCTCTGCAAAGTGTCATGAGTCATTTTCTAATTTCCTTTTGATTGTTGACTTCTTTTCTATTTCTGACTTCTTCTGGGTCTCTTCGAGTTTGATTATAAATTCGGCTTATCTGCCAGTTGTTACTTATATAATAGATTCCACAGGGGTTGTTACCAAATATTGTCAGCATACTTCATCTTTTCAGGTGTATTAATTTCCCTGTAGTCATCATAATAAAAATCATTATCTTATTATTCTTCCATAGGTATTGTTTCAATTGAACATCTTATATTCTAAGAAATAGATATGGAAGATATGTATAGAAACTATGTAAACATGGTATGTAAAATAACTATGAAGAATATTGTTACCTTGACTTTAGAAGAAGAAGTTTATTTTATCCTGCTTGACTTTCTTTGAGGGCTCCCTTTCTTTGACAATTGATGCTTCATGTGTTTCCTTCCTTTTATTTAACTCAAGACAATGATTCTTGTAGTGACCATATTTTTGATAGTTGAAGCATTGTATTTATGACATATGTTTCTCTTGATTTGGTTTCTTACTTGAGTCAAACTTCTTCTTATTTCTAAATTTCTTGAACTTTGTTGTGTAGGATTGATCATCATATTTCCTTTGGAATTTTTCTTTTGTGCTAATCCTTGATTCTTCTTGTGCACAACAAGTCCAAAGTTACTCAAATGTGGGATACTCCTTTATTGTGTTCATTCTTACAAAAAATGCATCCCATGTCTTGGGAAGGCCATTGAGTACTATATTTACCAATTCCTTCTCTGAAATTATTTCTTCAATAGCTTGTAGTTGATCTCTTAACTGAGATGTTCTCACAAGGTATGATGTTATGCTATCATCATCATTCATTTTCATGTCACAGAGCTCATTTTTCAGACTCATTACTTGTCCAATGTTTCTAACTGAGAAGAGGTTAGTTAGGGTATCACACATCTTCTTAGATGATTCAAAATGAGACATGTAGGGTATCAAGTTGTCTTTTACAGAGTCTTTTACGATACTCATGGCATTGATGTCATTTTCTTTGAACTTCTCCATAAATACAACATCTGAGGTTCCTTCTCTTTTCCTTCTTCAAACTGTGGTTCCACGATCTTTCCTTTCATGATATCCAACACTTTATTCTTGGCAAGGATGATATCAATCCTTGTCTTCCATGCTCTGAAGTTAGAAGCCCCTTATAACTTGTTTTCTCACATCATAAAGTAAGTCATGACTACTTTGACTTGGTCATCCTTTGACTTTTACCAAAAAATCAAATTAACGTCTTAGCTTGCTGAGAGTGCCATGACGTGCACTAGGTTAAGGCGCAATAGGATATCTATAAATTAGGTCAATCTCTTCACTTAAGGTCACCTCAACAAGAGGGTTATGGTTCCGTTGTTGCAATAAAAAAAATTGATTGCAATTGCAACTATAACTGAGGAAATCCTCCCAATATATCTTCCATCAGTTAGACTAACTGAAGTTAGGGTGGGCCCATAACCTTCTAGAAATAATAGGTGTTCTTGTTTAAACATAGACAATATAGAAATATTGTCACCAAACCATAGGCCAAAGCCACCCCTGAGCACCTTAACCTTGACAGATAATAATTCTGGAAGCAAACCTTAGGCCTAATAGCCAATCAATGAAGCATACCTCTCTCCAGAGATAGCACACAAGGAAAAAATTCCAAACCATAACCAATAGAAATTCCAAGCCTAAACCAAGAATAAAAGTTACAATAGTTGTAGTTGCAGCTACTCCAGACTTGTGCACTTACTCAGTTTATGCAGTGCGCACTCTTACATTTTTGCAGTTGTGAGATGTGTGTATCAAATGAGTTATGGAGTCTTGTATTTATAATTCTCCTCCTTATCTATCTGGGCCGACTTCTCATTATGGAGGATAAAGACTCAATATTAAATATTTCTTTTAGCCAACTTGTCTTCTAGGGTTATGTCAATGCTTTAGAGTTTCTTCTTGCCTCCTAGAATATTCTATTCTTGTGAGGGTTACATGTCGAGGTTAATACCTCCCGCAACTACCATAATATCAACACTAATGGTGTTTGGAAGGATTGGAATCTGGATCTTATTCCTCCCATTCTTCAATCCCAAGCATATCTTCTTCTTCTAGCCCTAAAAGGTGCTTCTCCTGTGCATTTGCAGATGCAAGATTTTGGGGGTTGGGAAGATTTTCGGTACTTAGAAAAAGAAGGGTACAAGGTTCTTTTAATACACATTTTTCTCCTAGAAAAGGAATTGATGTGGAAAAACATATGGAACAATGATGGATTACCTAAAGTGAATACATTTTTTTGGACCCTTTCTCATGGAAATATCCTCACATGAGAAAATATGGCTAAAAGAGGAATCAAAGGCCCCTTTTGATGCACCCTATGTTAAAAAAGTGAAGAAACATCCTTTCATTTATTTTTGGAGTGTAATTTTGCAAAGCAGGTTTGGAAACCAATATTTGCAGAATTATGGTCTAAAATCCAATGGCCTTCCTCATCCAAAACTCTACTTGGAAAATGGGGAAATACCTATCGTGGATCCTTCTCTGGGAAATTTTGTTTTCAAAGAGTATGGAAGGTGACACCTAAATTTGTTTGTTGGAAAATATGGTTAGACAAAAATAGAAGTATTTTTAAAGATCAAAATATGAATCTTGGATTCGTAGCTTCCCATGCCCAGGAGAAATTAGCAGAATTCTTCAATTCCAAAAGAATAAGAATGGAAATACCACATATTCTAAGCAAGGAAGAATAAATATGGATGGAAAAGATTAATGTTCTCTACTCAATAAGGGACAAACCCATTCTCAAATCACATTGGTAGCTTCATTCTCCCTCTTTATATTTTCAAGAATGGATCTCTTCTCAATCCAGTTACACCTTATGTTTTGATGGAACTTCTAAAGGAAACCCCAAGGAGGTAGGTGTGGGTGGGGTTCTCTTTGACCCTCGAGGAAATCAATTAATGGAGTATTCTTGGAATCTAGGATTCACTACCAATAACAAAGAAGAAACATATGTTATGTATATGGGCATAGAATTGGAAAAGAAGAGAAAACTCATTACGCTTAATATAGTTGTCAATTCTAAAAACACAATTCATTATTTTATCAAGGCCTCCTCACCAAAAGAAACAAGTCTAGAAAATATTGTGGACCACATTAGAAAAACTTTGCAAGGAATTCAGGATCACTTTTTTTACATCCTCCCTCACCATAACATGGTTTTAGATTCCTTAGAAAAGAAATCCATTGGCCTATCTCTTGGTCATATGGGGGTGAATGGAGTGGTGTTGGTGGTTCCCCCACCATAATATTTTAAATGTCCAAGTGTTATAAATGGATCAAGAATGTGGTACGATCTCCTTGTCACATGGAATGGATAGACAAAGCACTAAATTCGATCAACTCACTCAGAATCTTGGGAACCTTCATTCAAAATATTGAATGCTATCAGTTAGCATGTAGAGGGATCATTCACAGGATGAAGTATGTATGGGGGAAGCCTGCAAAAGAACTTGTTCTGATGGCTCTTGAGTAGGGGAGAAGTATGATCATCATAGTGGAAGGTGGAGAGGATGGAAAAGTACATTTCTACAACCAAACTAAAAAGCATATCGTCAATAGTACGTGGGAGATGCATGGCTAGCATGTGAAGGATATCTCAGGCAAGGATAATTAGGTGCATTGCATTGTAGGAATTATAAATGTAACTAGGAATAAGGTTTTCCATGACATTCCTAAAATTTGGATTTGAAGTATGTTTTGGAAGCATATAGCTCACTTGTCTCTTGGTCAGTTGGGACAGCTGAGAAATCTCGAGAGTTTTCAATAAATTTGGATTCTGCAAATAGTGGATTTAATCTACTGCGTGCCCCTTAAGAAGTAAAGTCAAGATCTAGAAGAAACTCTGGAAAATATTCAAGGTGGTTGATCAAGATATTGAAGCACTCAATTCTAAGTACTCAAGTTCGTCCTCATCAAATCCTCCTAGATAAATAAGCTAGTATGGAAAATAGGGAGTGGATAGACAATGTGGATGAGGAATTGGAGACTAGCAATGAGCAAAGGAAAATATTGACTCTTAGAGTTAATTCCCTTAGTTCTACAACAATATTTATGCTTGATACTCTCAGTCAACCTCATGTTCTCATCGATCAACTTTAGGATAAAGTAGATCTCTTGTGTCACCAACTAGTTTGTGTTCAAGAAAGGACAACACAAATGAATGAGAAACTTGGTAATTCAAACTCGGTTGCAGGGCTAGCAGGAGGAGGCAACTGAAGTGGGAATTCTACCAGACCTGAACACGATAGTGGAAGTTGAGGAGTAACAAGAACAATCAGATCCAACAAAAAGCAAGTCATAACTAATGTATGCTTTAATTTTCAGTATGTAATATGTATTTTTTACGAATCTATGTAGCTAAAACCAACAACAATAGTAATAATTGGATAGGGGATAGATGAAAGAAAAACAATAAACTCAAAGAAGCTATGTGATATATGGAATTATATAATTTTTAATATTCTTTATCTTTTCAGTGTTTTATGTTTCAAAAATTAAACAATTACAATTTCCAGAACAAGAATTCACACATAACAATTATAAATTCACAAGAAAAAGTAACTCATTTATGACATGAGTTAAATTTAAAATTGTACTTATTTTCAATAAGCGAAAGCGTGTATAAATTTTTACTTTATTGTTGTATTTATTTTTTACTTTATTAATTTTTTTTACAATCATGTAGAGCTATTATTATATTTATATTTTACTTTGTAATATAGTCTGAGTTGACCTAATGGTTAAGAACATGTGTTTCCTCTTAAGAGGTCACAAGTTCAA
>CBVK0104182602.1:5275-17525 GCA_900067695.1 Picea abies
CAGAAAGACAAGAACTTCAAAATGAGGGAATGTGGAGTACCTTTGTGTTGATCTCAAAGGAACAAATCCAAGAAAAGATAAATGGATTGAGATTAGAAGGATGAGGGAACAATATTGGCATCTATAGTTTCACTGAAAATAGTATTTTGGAGGTCCAAAGCTTCACAATGGGGAGGAGTGATCTGGGGGATCAAAAGGTGCTCCAAAATAAAAGTGTTTTAAAGTGCTAAAAAATGGTTTCATTGCTTAGATATCATCTTCACAATCCCAACACAATTTGAATGAGATCAAATAGATTCTGTATGGAAAATTTATGATGTTCTATCCATTTTACCCAATAGGTAAAATGCTTGTTGACTATAACGTTCATACAACCCTTACAGGTTGACGTGGCATCTGTACTAACTCATGGAAAGGATGACATGGCAAGGACACATGGTACACTGATTGGGTTGATGCATGGTAGGATGATTGGGCTGACACATGGTAGGTGACTAGGAATTTGTGTGTTGATTTGGACCAATGGTAAGGTGCCATGTGGACCAATCGAGGGATGACACGTGTCACCCCGTCGACCACTAAAATTTTGGGCCAAACCCCACCAGGTTTGATCATGCCACCACAAGGCCAAGTAGAGTAGTGTGGGAGGATATATCAATCTAGCTACCCGATGTTTCTTACCACTATCTGGCATGAATTGTATTTAAAACGAAATGGTAGAACATTTGGTGGTAGGGCTGGGACTAAGCCCCAACCCTGGTCACACAATCCAATAACCAACCACTATGGAACTGGGGGTAGAACCGATGGGGTTGGGCAGTCAACCCCTTATCTTGGACACCTTCTCGAGACGACCACAATCTCCGAAGGAGAAGTGCTAAATGTGCTAACGGTCCGCCATTTTTTGCCCATGATCTAGAAACATGCATAGAGCTAGGTTTGAGGGTGTGGGAGCTAGGCTTTGAAATAGTGTGTGTGTTTTGGAGAGAGTTTTGGCCATAGGTTTTGGAGGAAACTCCAGAAGAGGATAACTTTATCATTTTTTGACCAAACCAGGTGTAGAAGAATCCTAGACAGGGGTTTTTGATAGTTCTGGAGCCATTGGAGCTGTTATTTCTTCTATTTGATGATTATAAATTGCTATTTTTTACATATTGTACACTTAATGAAAGAGGACCATTGAAGGCTAGACCAAGAGATGTAGACCAAGAGAGGGGTGAACTCCTTTATAATTTGTTGTGTTACGTGTGTTATTTGATGGTTGTTTATATCTATTATTTGTAAAGTTTTATGTCCAAAACTCATTAAAAATCTATGTCCTTGCAAATTGATCCATTTCCCAAGACACATAAAAATTCACTTGTATGTTGTACAAGCCTTCAATTTCATTTCAATATGCCTCAACCATCAACCATGTACATCAACACCAAGTACTAATCTTATACCATAGCATGTATCAACCATGTACATCAACAATCTAAATCAACACCATACCATGTATTAACATTGTACCATATCATGTACCATACAATGTGCACATCAAGATAGATATTCAATGTAAGTGTCTGTGTCAAATGAATGTATAAATATTTGTATTTATACTTTTTCTAGGTAACCTCTTTCCTTATTCTTAGGGCTTCTAGTACTTTCTTGTCAAAACCACTTTAACCCTTCATTAATTGACTTGTAACCAACTAGTGGCTTCTTGAACATTCTTTGAGGCTTATAAATTCATAAGGCCATATCTCCCTAACCATGAGGAACCATGTGGCATACCACCTATCATCGAAAATGTCACAGAAAGCACTATCAATCTATGAGTTTCTTACTTGCATTTACATTATCCTTCATGTCCATATTTCTGAACCAAATTTGGGTCCCATGACCGCACATTCATGGATTCATGTAGACTTCATCAATTGCACCAAACAAATATGATGGAATAAACCACTCTATCAATGACAAATAACTCACAATCAATCTCATCCACATCTCTAGGGATTCCAAACTTCTCGAAGGTTTGACATAAATTTCTGAGGGTTGACATCAATGACAACCAATTGTCCAAAAAAACTATCCAACAATCTCCCCATTTGGAATTTATGTAAACACCAACATTGATGGAAACACTCATTCTACGCTTGTGATCATTTCATATCATCAATGTTTCTCACTCTCCCCCTTTGAGATCAATGGAAAAGGGTCTCTATCCTTGGGGTTTCTTCCCATGTCTTCATTCATATGTTCTCTTTCTCTCTATTTATATTCCTTTGTTCTTTCTCTTCACATGTTTATCTCCTCATGTTCCTCCCCTCTTTTGAATTCCCCTGAAAGTATACCTTCTCTAGAAAATCCTTCTCTGACTTCATGTTCTTGACTTTTACTCTTCTGATATTTCTCTTTCTCTCCCTTTGCAATCATGGATAAAATAATAAATCCTCTTGTCAGTATCTCTCTCCCTGTCTATATGTTACTGATCTTCATTTCTTGATTATTTTTATTCCCTTTAATTCTCTACAATATGTCATGTAGATGAATGTAGGGCTACTTGTAAGTGTTTCCTTTCCTCTCTTCTAGTTTTTGCTAATTTTCCAATGGTTCTTCCTCTTGTAAGTATTTGAGATATATAAAAATCATTCATTACTTGATTTCATAAGTCACTTGTCATGTTCATTTGACCATATTGTTCAATGATTTTCTTCTGATGACTTAGCTTTTGTTGAGTATTTCTCTTTCCATGTTCTAGTATTCCTTTTAATACTTTCTTTTATGTTACCAACTGATTCCACTGATTGCAATTGTATATGCACTACTATGTTTCTTATCTAACCCATTTTAACTATACCTACTAAGTAAACATTTATGTCCATAATTTCTATGCATATTCTCTGACCCGTGTTTTCTATATGTATTTGTCCATATGTCGCAAACTATCCATAACTCTGCTACCCAGTTGTCCACAATGTTGACCCATTTATCATTGTACTATCATGAAGGTTTCACAGATGCAATTGATCATCACATATTTGTGTTTCTTCAAGTTGAATCAAATGTGTCAACTGGTATTCTCTATCTCTGAATCCACCTAAGAATGTCTAGAACAACTTGTACTAAATATATCCCTTCCTGAATACATACGTGGAATACAATAATAAACTTATTCATGTGTAAATGCCAATTGATACCTATGTGAGAACACTACTTCTCCATCGATCAATTCATCACTCTGTACTCTTTTTATATAACTTTTCTAAATCTATCACTGCAAATAATTCAATCTAGCTAAAGGATGGGTCTCTAATATATAGTAGCTTTTCCAACGACTCCCCATGTTCAATATTCATATTTATTGGGAGTCTCCAAGCTAGATGTCTCAGAAAAATACCTTCTCTGATGCAAAATAATATTCCTCTTCATCTATAGACTCATCATTTTTTTGAAATCTAACGTGTTTCGTTCTACCTCTAGATTGATTTTGCACTACAATTCCTAATACTGCAACCTCTTGGGCCTATTCTTTATTCACCTTCTCCTCTTCTCTTCCTTGCACTACTTCCAATTTTGTGATCTCTAGAACCTGGTCTATATTCACCTATTCTTCTTGTTTTTCATTTATTGTCCAAACGTTCCTGTATATGACATATTCCTTTTTCCCTATAGATTTTTCTTGATCTTGTACTATTTCCAATCTTGAGAGTATGACTTCTAGGTGTCCTTCATTTATCTATTCTTCTTTTACATGTTCTTTTTATTTTCAAAACTTTCTTATATCTAATATCAATGTTCTTTTTCATATAAGTATCCATCATGCTTCTACAATCACGATCTATGTGAGCATAATTATGGCATTTCTAACATTCAATGTTATGTGGGGCCACATAATAATTTCCTTCTTGAACATTTCTTCCATAAGCCCTACAATTTGCAAATTTATGTCCAAAGTTAGTACAATAAAAATAATGCCCATAAAAGAAATTTACATACCTGCTACTGAATCATCATCTTTGTTGTGTAGACCTTATGATTTCTTGTCTTGGTTGATTCTAATCTGGGAGTGGATGATCTTGTTTAAATTTTTTTTTGAATTCTAGTAGCGCTTAAAGTAAATATCATTTTTATATTGAAAAAAATGTTATTGAAATCTTCTTCAACAAAACAATGTTATTGTATTGAATCACTATTGTAAAATAATGTTGTTTAAAGATGATGTTAGAAAAGGTAGTTTTCACAACAACTATGGACTACTAAATTGATAATAAATAATTTCATCAAGAAGTGTTGACTTGTAGAACATTGTAATTGTAAAATCATAATCATCCATCTAGGAAAGAATCTTAAAAATGGAACTATGAGATGTCAATGAAATATTTGTAGCTTGGTAAAGATAAAATATATTATTAAAAACTAGGATCGACGATCCAACTATGAATACTTCTACAATATTTCATTTGGTTTAAACCATAGTTAACTAAATATACCAACATTTTCATAAAGAGGGAAAAAAAAGAGTCCCTTCATCTTCAAGCTCAAAATCTTGTTGTGATAAGCTCTTGAAAATAGGATCTTGAGAATCTCAAACAATGATGGCATAGACTCCCTTCTCTCCTTTAGGGATATGCAACCTCCTATTCTTGGATTTTCAAACTATCATGTCGAATTGACTCTTTGGCCTTCAACAGACCCCATATTCTTAACACAAACACACACAGGTTCCTTTTGTGTTACCCGCATGGTCAGACTACCCGTACCTTCTCTCTTTGACGCTCCTGGAAACACTCAATTTTGGAAGTGTTAACTCTGCACTAAACCTTCCTTTTAGACAATCACACACTATGACCATGGGTCAACCATTCGAGAATTTGTACTTCGGAAACATCGCGATCTCTACCTTTAGCTATTCCTGAAGTGATCTTCCCCGAACTTCCAGATTTATGTTGCATGTCTCATACACACCCTATGGTTGCAATTACTTCATGACTCTATGCATTCGCCGTTTTACACTTGCAACACCCCCCAGACCTCCTGAACCATGAAGTGCTGAAACACCTTACAGAAAACCTCCACATGTTTCCTCTGGATCTAACGGTCTAGAATGGTTCACCTCCCATCGGAACGAATCTTGTTCATGGATTTTTATGAAACGTCATGGATTCTCCTCCTTGAATTTCTTCCTCTGCTCTCCTTTCTGATATTAACTTCTCTGTGGATGTTTTTTTCACTCTTTAAGACTATTCCTCAAATTCTTTTCTACGCCATGGATTTTTATGAAACGTCATGGATTCTCCTCCTTGAATTTCTTCCTCTGCTCTCCTTTCTGATATTAACTTCTCTGTGGATGTTTTTTTCACTCTTTAAGACTATTCCTCAAATTCTTTTCTACGAATAAGATCACACTAGTCCTCCTAAGAATGTGAGTTTGAAACTCTCTCACACACTCCTTGCAGATGTCTATGCACTCCTTGAAGACATAAATCCCATGCTCTCTCTTCGAAGATTTGAGTCGAAACAGACTCTTTCAACGCACTCCTTGCGGACACTATGCACTCCTTACACTCACTCGTAGAAGAGAAACATTTGAATTTTATTCACTCTTCACAGTGACTCATACATTCAACCATGTAAATACATTCATAGATACAAGAAAAAGAAATAACAGAGAATAAAAGAGAAATATATCATTTACTCATTCAGGTAGACGTAATGAAAACATACATTTGGGGCAATGTTACTTTGTTACACTCATTCAACTGAAAATTACATCCGTACATACACTACTTCTTTGTAGCTCTCGGCTCTTTGCTACAATGGTGATCTACACACTAGATTCAAGAACCTTATCTCAGAAAAAATACAAATAGTTTTACAAGAGGTGCTCTTCGATCCTTTCCCTCCAACTACTCTATGTTATCCTCTCAAAATAAAATCTTTCAACTACTTAAACTTTATTACAATAAATATTTGAGTCAGACAGATAAGAGCGAACTCTCCAGATTTGTATTGCAATCCTTCACATTAAAGAAGAAATATTGTTAATTCCAACTACTCTATGTTATCCTCTCAAAATAAAATCTTTCAACTACTTAAACTTTATTACAATAAATATTTGAGTCAGACAGATAAGAGCGAACTCTCCAGATTTGTATTGCAATCCTTCACATTAAAGAAAAATGCATTCCCTCATCGATCTTATGTGATGGCTCAGCCTCCAATCATTAAAGATGTTCATAAATTAAAATATTTTTTAGGTATTACATTAATAGGCCAACTTTGGAATTAACAATATTTCAAAATACGCGCTAGTGCACCTAGATGTCTTCTTATTGTGATTTGCTGGCGATGCTCCTGCATCATACTCGTCTGGTTGAAAAATTCATGAAATCATATCGATGAGATCCTACCTCGACTTTCCATTCTTATGGATGTCTGCTTCACCAACCCAGCTAGCATCTTCTATTGGTCATCCTTTCCACTTTACCAAATATTCAAAATACATTTTCCTTCTAGTCTTCTTACCAATTCGCTAATCTATGATATTATCCATCTGCAGCTTCTCTACTACAGACATTTGCTTCTCCCATAGGATCTTCCTTTGATATTTAGCTTCTATGGCTCCATATTCCCTATACAGATACAGGTCCTAAATGTTGAATATGGGTGATATACCTACATCTTCTGGCAACTCTATCTCATAAGCATTTTCCCCAATTCTTCTTAGGATTTTACATGACCTTATCTTTTTCAACTTCAACTTATTATATGTTCCCCTCAGGAACCTCTCCTTCCTTAAATGTGCTAGAACTTGGTCTCCAACTTCTAATTCATGCTTCCTCCTATGTTGATAAGCTCTACACTTGTATTCATTATTGTTCTTCTTTAACTTCTCCCTGACCTCATTATGAAGTTCCTTCATCTCTACAACAAATTTTTCATCTCCAATGCTCCTAAATTCGCTCTGTTTCATATCTCTCAACTCTGACAATACCCTTGGATTCATTCCATACACTATTTGAAATGGACTCTTTCCAGTGCTTTTGTTCACTGGGCCATTGTATGAAAACTCCACTTGTTCTAGAAATTGATCCCACTGACTATGGTGTTCAGTGACCAAACTCCTCAACAAATATCGTAAACTTTGATTCACCACTTTGGTATATACATATGTTTGTGGGCGATATGAAGAACTAAAAGATAGTTATGACCCCAACTTCTTCCACAATGTCCTCCAGAAATGACTAGGAAACTTGGTATCCCTGTCTGAATCTATACTCTTGGGCAATCCATGGAGTCTCACAACCTCTTTGAAAAAAAAAATTACAACATGCATTGCATCACTGGTCTTCTTGCATGGGATAAAGTGTGCCATCTTCGCAAAGTTGTCAACTACCATAAATATAGAATCACTTCCTATTTTTTTCCTTGGTAATCACAACATGAAATCCATGCTTATCGCATCCCAAGGCCTCTCTCGAATAGGCAATGGATGATACAACCCAATATTTTTCTTCTTCCCCTTAGCATACTAACAAATATTACACTTTTTCACAAACCACTTCACCTCTGCTATCATACCTACTCAATAATATGAACCGTTCAACTGAGAATTTTTTTTGTCATGGCCAAAATGTCTGCTAGACCTCTACTATGCTTTTCCTTCAGCAAATTCTCCATCATCGAACACTTTGGTATGCACAACTGGAATCCTTTGAACAATAACCCATCCTGAATCATATATTCATCCCATTGGCTTCTATCTCTGAGTGCAAGATTCACACATGCTTCATCTTCCTCCTTGAAATCTGGATCATTGTGATACATTTCTTTCAGATGATTAAACCCCAAAGTTTTGACCTGAAATTCCTGCAAAATCAAAATTATCCTTGTTAATGCATCACTAACATTGTTAGCATTACCAAAAATGTATTTAACAACAAAAGTGATTTTTTTCATAAACTCTATCTACTTGGCATGTCTCTGGTTTAACTTCTCCTCTTGGGTTATGAATTGAAAATCTTGATTATTGCTATACAAAACAAACTCCTTTGGTATGAGATAGTGCCTCCATTTATTCAAGGCTTGAATTATGGCATAGAAATATTTTTCATATGTGGAGTACTTATTTTTATCTTCGTTCATCTTATCACTGAAATATGAAACATTCCTATTATCTTGACTTAATACCTCTCCAATTGCAACCCCACTTGCATCACATCTCACCTAAAATGTCTTTCTAAAATCCGGTAATACCATAATCAGTTGTTCCATTATTTTCTCCTTCAATATGTTGAAGCTCATGTCAACCTTTTCTATCCATTTGAAAGAATTGTGTCTTTTCTTCACTCTATCCATCATTTGAGTGCTAATCCCACTAAAATGTTTTATGAACTTCCGATAGAAACTTTCTAATCCATGGAATATTCTCACCTCAAAGATATTTCTCAGTGACAACCATTCTCTAATTTCTTTCACCTTTTCGGGATCCATCTTCAATTCATTTGAAGTTATCACAAACCCCAAATAGATGAGTTCTTTCTTCATAAAACAAGAATCTTTTAGATTAATCAACAACTTCTCTTGCTGCAACCTCCTCATCACCAATGTCAAATGTCTCAAGTGCTCCTCCTTATTTTTGCGAAATACCAATATATCATCTAGATATACAATCACGAACTTGCCAATGAAATATTTCAACACTTCATTCATCAACCTAATAAAAGTACTCGGGGCGTTTTTCATGACAAACGACATAACATTCCATTCATACTCTTGCTGCAACCTCCTCATCACCAATGTCAAATGTCTCAAGTGCTCCTCCTTATTTTTGCGAAATACCAATATATCATCTAGATATACAATCACGAACTTGCCAATGAAATATTTCAACACTTCATTCATCAACCTAATAAAAGTACTCGGGGCGTTTTTCATGACAAACGACATAACATTCCATTCATACAAGCCCTCATTGTCTTGAATGTATTTTTCCACTCATCACCTACTCTCATCATTATCTAGTGATATCCACTTTTCAAATCTATGTTTGAAAAATAGTTCATTCCACTCCAACAATCCATCAAGTCATCCATCCTTGGAAATGGAAATTTGTATCTGATAGTGATCTTGTTTATGGCACTTGAGTATGTACACATTCTCCATCCTCCATCCTTCTTTGGACTTAATACAGTTGTTATTTCACATGGACTCAAGATTTCTCTAAGAAATCATTTTTCTAACATATGTTGAACCTCTCTTTTCACCTCCTCATTCTCTGGAGGTGTCAACCTGTATGGTGCTTTGTTTGGTAGGTTTTCTCCTAGTATCAGATCAATGTGATGAATGATACTCCTGATGGGTGGTAATGAGATTGGCAACTCATCCACTACTATATCAACAAAATTCTCTAACAATTCCTGAACTTCCTTAGGAAAATATTCCATCGAAGTAATAGTAAGGATAACCATCATCTCCCTCACTGCAAAAAATTGTATCTCATGTTCCTTCTTTAGTTCATTCAATAGTTGCTTCCCACTCATAAGAAGTATGCTCATGCTAGCTTCATCCTTCACCTTCTTCTCTTCTATTGGCAGTAACATGTGCGTCCTACCATTCTTCTCTAAGGTGTAAGTATTTCTTCTCCTGTCGTGAATGACATTCTTGTCATACTGCCATGGTATTCCCAATAAAACATGACATACATCGATGGGAATCACATCACACATAATTTCATCTCTATATCCTCTTATCTTAAATTCAACAAGGCATTGCTTAATTACTGTTACCTGATGATCTTTCTGCAACCATGAGACTTTATACAACACAGGGTATGCAGTTTTCTCCATCTCTATATTCCCCACCATATCTATGGATACTAAGTTGTCAGTGCTCCAACTGTCAATTATCACCTTGCAAAATGTGTCCTTCGTTTTGTGGGTTGTCCTGAACAAATTGTTCCTTTACGCTAGCCTTCCAATTTTTGGCTCTGGCTTCAAGAGAAATTTTTTCATCATCAAAGATCTCCCATCCTATGCACCTTCTGCCTAAACATCTCACTTTTGTGCTTCCAAAATGTGAGCTTCACATCCTTCTTTATTTCTCTCAGGACAATCCCAAGACATATTACCTATTTTTCCATAGGCATAACACCTTACTTCTCCTCCTCTACCTCTTCCTCTTCCTCTGGGAAAAGAGTTTATTCCACTACTCGTCCTTCCTCAGGAAATTCCTCCTTTATTAGAGTGACTATGTGGTTTCTCTGCCTCATCTTTTGGATTATATGCTTTGTCATGGGAAACTCCTTTGCCTCTGTTCAAAATTCAAAATGTGTTTTGTTAACTCTGCTTCTTGGCCAACTTTTCCTCTTCTTTCAATGCAATCTAATACACATCCTCTATTGTTTTGATTGTCTCCATTTTGATTTCATCTTGGAAGTCATATCTAAGGACATTGATGTACCTGGAAACTTTCTCTTCATCTCTCTCTCTCTTTCTAACCCTGATGTTCAATCTATAAAGCTCCTCTGTGTACTCCTTCACAATCATCCCTTTCTGTCTCAGGTTTTTCATCCTCCTAAACATATTTATCTATTAATCCTATGGTATGAATTTCTCCTTTATCTTGGCTACCATTCGATAGTTCATCCCACCATAGTTTTGCATGTCCTTTCAACCTAGTGACAACATGTCTCACATTTTTCTCCTCCTTGACATATTCATAGTAAAAATACTTGTCCATTGCTCATATCCAATAATTCAATTATTCTATGTCTAAACTACCTTCATACATTAGGACGTTGATCTTTTCTCTGGCTCCCAACTTGACAACCTCTTTTAGCAAGTCCTCTTCTGCAACATCCTCTTCTACAACTTCTTCAACTTCCACTTCTTCAATTTCTACGTCGCTGATGTCTCCAACATTAGGTGCTCTCCTTTGTGTCATTTTCATGGCATCCATCCTTGCACGCAATTCCCTCATCTCCCTTTCCATAGCTCGATTTGCTATGGGTGGCTCAACACGTATTCTAGGGGACATTGTGATTACATATCTGATACCTCTCTTCGATATCAACCTACTTATATTCTTAGATAAATCAATTATGTATCCTCTCTAATACCACTCCTGGCATAGACCCCCTTCCCTTCTTTAGGGACACACGATGTAACGACCCCATGTTACGACTACAAGTGAAGCAAAAGTGATTTTTTTTTTTGTTAAAAGGAAATATGGAGACAACAACAACAATTAATCACACCACTGATGATGAATGCAATCATGGAGTCTAGGAAACAAGCAACTATGACACCACACACTGGCACACGAGCAATTGGGTGAAACGTGCATAGACATGGATAAAGTGACTACACGCCTGACGGAGACACGACAACGTCTACAAGCTAAGGGACAACACCCCCATCTTGATGCAAAGTCCTCTATGGCCATATAACTATAACCCCGATGGTGCGAAACCCAACGCATGAAGGAATTGCCACCCAAGCACCACCAACGAACTTACAAGATCAACAATACCCACTACAAGAAGTACAGGCCCCACCCAAGTTATCAATTGCCCCTTTCCAATAGGGCATGCAATGATCCCCTTGTCAAGAATCAGGTTGTCCCCAGGTGATAGGCACAATGATAACCCTAGTGCTACATAACCTAATGATACCAAGGACTCAAGAAAAAACCATCATGACACCAGGAAAAACAACTGACAAGAAGATGACGCCCACAACCAAGAAACAGATTGAAAATACACAAATGATGTCATTCGAAGGAAGTTCCATCTAAGGTGCGACTTCACCAACAACCCAACCAACCATCTATTATCACTGCAGGAAACTCTCCTAGGCTGTATCTCTCAGATGCTTGGTAACTTAACCTTTTTGTAATTATTTTCTCAATAACGGGTGTGGGTTTGGATCAAGATGAATATATTAATTCACTCGGTTGTATCTCCAATATAGTCTATCTATATTCATGCAATACAAGGCCTTCAAGAGCTATTATCATATAGGTTTGTAGATCATATGGATAAGAAAACTAATCAATTAACCATAACATACATAGGCAATATATATGATGGGTCAACAAACTAGCAAAGGATGCTTATGATTCTTTCTTAACAATAAAAGGTAAGATGATAGTTACCATGGGACTATTAAACATAGAAAAAGGAATGATTTCAACTCATAGGCATAGAAAAAAATAAAATAGAGTCTGATAATAACAGTGAAAGAAGCTTGGCGGCTTAATA
>CBVK0104182670.1:0-26626 GCA_900067695.1 Picea abies
AATATATATATATATATATAACAATCCTCCAAGAGCATGAGGGTAAATTGTTTTAGATTGGTTGATTACAATTAGACATAGTTTAGGTTATTAAAGAGTTAAATGTTTCCAAATCATTAAGGGTGGAAACTTACTCAGATATCACCCACAGAAAGATAAGCTTATGGATAACTTTTATCAACAACAATATGTGGTTTAAGTATCCCATTGATATGGCAACCATTTTCCCCTAGAAATATAGAAATCAACAATAAGAAATGAATGATGTAAAGAAAATAGTAGAGATTTAAGAGGATGCTTGGAATGAATCCAAATTTGAGGATAAAAAGTGAACATTTAAGAGGATGGTTGAAATAAACTCAAATTTAAGGACACAAAATCAAAGCAATGACATAAAGTCTGTAGAATTTTAGATTGCATATATGAGCTTGAACTTAGTTTAGACTAAGGGGGACTCTTAAAACCAAAAGAGGAATAGTATAGTAGGAAGAGTGAATGAGAGAGAGAAGTCAAGCTTGAGAAGAGAGGCAAGTTTGTTGAAGGTGGCACGAATTGTAAGACAAGCTTGTGGCACAAAAATCGAGGAAGAAGGTACAACAATTACTAAGTCGTACCATACAAATTTTGGGTAGGTCGTATAATAGTGACATTTCATAAAAATTGAGGAGACATGCTACTTGCATTTATGGGAGAGTTTGGCACATAAATCGAGGAAGAGAGAAGCCTCAATTTTTTGTAAATTTTCCATAGTAGACAAGCATGATTTTCAAGGTGATTGTACAACATTTAATGTTGTGATAGACGTACCATGTACAAATTTCTCAGCACATAAATCAAGGAGTTGTTAGCATGCATTTCAAGGTTCTTTGTAGGCATAGAAAATGAGTTAAGTCTGTGTTTCAATTTACTAAAGATGATTATTGTAACAAAAATTCTCTTTGAGCTCTGTTACAAGGGGAAAAACTCTCTATGGCCAAGGGTAAACCACAACAGACATGTATGACTGCAGAAATCAACTCAATTCCAACATGCGCTATATAAGCTAATGTGCAATATGAGGAAGAATCCTACCTCGATCCAATCGTTTGATGTCGTTCCACCGTTGAGCACTTTGACGCAAAGCATTACACCTGCAAGAAGTTCTCAACAAACAAGCGATGTAAGTATATAGTGACAATATATAAAATGAGTTAGCACAATCCATTAATAAGCATTACAAACATGCCCATGGATAATAATCATATATTCACAATATATTGTTTGGATGGGAAAGGAGTATTTCTATTAATAATTGATCAACATAAGTATCAACATTACAAACTTCTATGTTGGCACGGTTCGAAACCAAGAAACCAAGTTCCTTCCAACTGGGTCTCCACCACTTCAATCCTCCACCAAAGGCAAGCTCATAGCAAAGAGATAAAGAGATTCTCTTGACAATAAGTGAAGAGCTTGGGGGATGAACACTATGTTTAGACTTGAGGGACCAAGGGATGCAGACTCAATATGAAGTAATTTCTCTAGAGTAACTTTGCTCTCAAAGTTGAATTCTTTCTCTCTCTTTTTCCATAGCTAGAAATTGTGCTCCTATAGCCTCTAGAATGCAACTGAAGGGCCGTGTCAGAACGCTTCTAGTATATGGAAGGCCAAAGATCATATATCTTCTATTGTGACATGGAAACCCGACCTCATTTTGTGTTTTCTGGCACAAATCTTGATATACATGAGCTATAGTGGAGTAGCAGGCGTATACACATCTTGCAAAGAAGTTAGGGAGCGTATATGTGGAAAATATATATTTTTGGCTTTGGATTTATCAAAAAGGGGTAACTGATAAGTCTGCATAGGGAAATGGAAAAAGGCCCTTTGTGCAAGATAGCAATGGTGAGGAAAATCTTGCTATAACAGATGCCCCCTAATGTGTGAGATCAGAGGAGCATCTATGATGGCCAAAATACATTATAAATAACTCAGAAGTGGAGTGGTAGAGAACCAACTGGACGAACTCAATTGCTCATTACATTATGTACTGACTTTGCATACATGGTTGCCAAGAATAAAATGCAGATCCATGTGGAAAATATACCAACAAGTGTTCATGGCCATGAGTAGGTAAGTATAATGCAGTTACATGCCAATAGCCGTCATAGTCACGAACAAGGCCCAATGAAACTAGTCTCAAAATCAATCTGAAGATATCTGTATACCATGGAGTACAATCTAATCTCCCATGATCGCTGAAGTCAAATAGGTATTGGTCCAATGATATGGAAGCAACAACTCAGGAAAGTTGCATCCACAAAGTGATGTCTTCAAGTCTTCAATACAATCCACCAATGGTGCAAGTCTACATCATGTGAATAAATGAGTTGAGGTCGAACACGATGAGACATCATTTAATTACCGATCATTGAGGTATACCATTAACAAACACGAGACAACCTACCAATGATGAAAGTAGGTACCAAGGCATCGAGTACATCTCTATAAATGTTAATAAAGGAGTTGGTGTCAAACACTTGAGAGATCCATTGATCAGGAGACATTGATGTATTCCCATCTGTCAATGGTGAGAGAGCTTATCACTAATGATTGCAAGCTTCAAGATACTCATAAAACTCTAGGTCTCGTATCCAGAATACATGAGTGGAAGTCGATGGAAAGAGACCCGCTAAAAGGAGAGCATTATGGCATCTCTCATAAGTTAGCACGAGGAACACAGAAGGAGCTTCATGATTTGGTGGAGATCGAATGAAGAACATGTTCACAAACCAACAATCCTGTGCATCTTTCGCATGTGCCAAATGTAGTTGGTACATGAAAAATACCCTTTGAATAGAAGGAAACGATGAAAACTGTTGACAAAGGCAAGGAAACCACCAATAAGGCTAATGGCATCCAAGACACTGCACAAATCCCAAAGTGTGAATAGATGTCTTGCCGTCGAACACAAGGGAAACCACCTAGTCAATGACCCATGATGAAATGTTGATTTTTGGGTTCAAGTTTACCTACCAATGATGAAAGTAGGGCCAGGGTGCATCATAAGACCAAAGTATCATGTGATTCTGAGACAAACTGAGGGTATGGCCGACATGCAAAGTCAAGATTTCTGAGGAGTGGCCAACACAGGTTGATAGACTTCCTTTGAACAAGAGCATGAGACATACGATGGAATCCGACAACATAGACTTAATGATGTGACAACTAGATGCAGGAGGCATCCATAGTGTTCTCTATAGTGACTGGACGATTAACCAGTCGATAGAGAAAATCCTGTAACGAGATCAGCTTCCTAAGGCCATGCTATACCCAAAATTATGATGACGCAAGGACTCAATAACTTTATGCTTTGTTCAAATGTGACACGATTGCTGCCAATTACAATATAGTACTTCCTTCCCACCTGTCTCTTTTTGTTTTTTCATAACAAGTGAATGCTATGATACAGAGGAGGGAACGAGTGTTGCAAGTAAGCAAAACTAGTTCCAGCAGTGGAACATACCTATGTTCAATTTAAGGAAATGCATGTGGGAGATGGACACTCGGGGTGATGTTCCTTCTAGGGTATAGGGTGTCAAATTGTGAAGGATATAAACAAGGCTCTGATTGGTTGAGGATTCAATCTGCTTGGGCCATGGTTTATAACGCAAAGAGAGAACCGACTAAAGGCTCAATACTGCAAGCAAGGGCATGAGATGCAATCACAATTTAACACCAAAAAAATGTCATTTTTTATATCTTTTAGTCTACTTGGTGTGAAAAAGGGGTAAAATTGTGCCAAATAGATGTCTTTTCAAATCTAATTTACGAGTGTGAAAAAGACAAGTTCACTCGGTGATCTTTTCCATTTTTGATAACGAGTGTGAAAGGGACAAATCCAATTTTAACGAGTGTGAAAGGGACAAATCACTCAATGATCTTTTCAATTTTTAATAACGAGTCGGAAAAGAGCTTAACTAAGACTCATTTAGAAGATTCTAGGCGGAAAGCCATGGGGGAGGCCAATGCTCTCGTACCGATCTTCTGTGGAATGTCAGTATCTTACGAAGAACCGACACAAGATCTGGAAGACCCAAAGTTGTCCAAGTTGAGGAGTACAAACTGATAATGTAGGTTATCGTCTCCGTGATATATAAGATACAGTCTCTTCTTGGAAAATACATATGCGAAGGCATTGGATACCCCACAAGACCATCCCAATCAAAGGGAACCTCGTTAAGACTTGGAGGGAGAGAACTCGGGAAGAGTAAAACTCTCTCTTGTTCAGAAGGTGAAGTAATAGAAATGATAAGGACATTGCATAGAAGGTGTAGAACTAGAACTAGAAGATTGAGATCGACCAAAAATTGCATTGGCGTGATCACTTCCTTAGACTTGTCACTCTCCAAGAGAAGAGTGGGGTCGATCAAATATTGCATCGATACAACCACTTCCTCAACCATTGGTTGAATAGGATGCGAGAAAACAAGGTCAAGAGGTGCATCACCCCCAAAAATAGAAGTGTTTTCGGTTGAAGATTGCATCGATGCGAACATTGGTTGAACAAGATGCGAGACAACAAGGTCAAGAGACACATCACCCATGAACATAGGAGAGGTGTCGGTCGAAGATTGCATCGACACAACCATAGGTTGAACGGGATGTGAGACAGCAAGGTCAAAGGATGCATCAACCCCTAAAGGAAAAGGGGTGTCAGCCGAAGATTGCATTGGCATGATTGTTGTATCAACCAAAGAAGGAACAGAGTGTTGTGAAACCATAGATGCCTCAGAACCCGAAGGGATCTTAGGTGAGCCCCACGCTTCTGGTATCCCAGCAGTAACAGGACACAAATGAGTAAGGTGACTTCCTTCGCAAGTCCTGTAAAGGAATCTAGGCTTACGTCTGAGACGTATAGGCTTCTCAATCATATGAATGCCCCCAACATGACTTGCAGTGGCTGGTGACATGCTCCCAGCATGACTTGCAGAGGCTAGTAGAAAATCTCCAACATGACTAGCAGAGGTTGGTGATGAATCCCCAACATGACTAGCAGAGGTTGGTGATGGATCCCCAACATGACTAGCAGAGGTTGGTAATGGATGTGTAGTGTGACTAGTAGTGACCATACATGTGCCCCCAGCATGACTTGCAGTGGCTGGTTGCAGGTCTTCAACATGACTCGTAGAGGTTGTTGACCAATCTCCAACATGACTGGCAGAGGTTGGTGATATAACGCCAGTATGACACGCAGTGAATGGACTTGTGCCCCCAACATGACTTGCAACGACTAGTTGCAGGTCTTCAACATGAATCGCAAAGGTTGTTGACCAATCTCCAACATGACTAGCAACGATTGGTGATATAATGCCTGTATGACACGCAGTGACTGGACCTGTGGAGGTACTGAATTGTGGCATTTAAGTCTAAGGTGCAAGGAAAGATTGATTTTGAGAAATTGTAGGCCAGGAAGAATCCTGGTTTATGACCTATCCCTATCCGGTAGGATAGTATCCTCCTCCATACTGATTCATAAAGGGTTGTAAAGGCATCAACACTGAGGAAGTCACTTGCAAAAAGAAAGTGACATGATAAGGGTTACTCATGTGAGGATATATGTTGCCCCAGATGAAGGAACTTCGTGAGGGGGGTTTCCCATACTATAAAAATAATTCCCCCTGGATGAAACACCAAAGGGCATACGGAGGTCCACCATGGGAAAAGTGTTCATAGGAATCAACATAGCGGAAGAAGGATAAGTGGATGGAGTGTAGCATGTGGAAGGATTGATTAATTGGGCACTTACTTCTTGCATAGTGGATTCATAGGAAGGAAGATTCCAACCTCCTATCGTAAGAGGTGTTTCAAGGATATGACTCCTACCAAACGGAGAGGGATAAGAAGGAGGCATCATGCCCCCAGACCCAAAAATTTTATTCGCATAAGGAGGCGAGACAGAGGATGGTAAGTGTGAAGACATATCAAGCATACCATGAGAAAAATGATTAGAGACCCAAGGCGTGGACTGAGTATTATAATTTCATACCATAATGCGAAGTGGAAGGATTCGTCCCCATGAAATGAGTAGACATCAAGGGGGGGGTAGCAGTAAATGAGGGAGAAAAAGGAACTCCACTATCCATGATAATGAAGACTCTGTTGGCAAATTCAGTGAACAGACAGCGGATGCTTGCCATTGATGGCAACAGTGAAGATGACAGGCAAACAAAAGAGAAATTTCAGAGAGGTGAATGATCGAAAGCAGTGAATGATCCCGCACAGACAATGGAATCCTTTAAGGATTCGAGGAGAATAAGCTCAGGAGGAATAGCGTTCTTATACATGCAGGAAGCTCAGGAGGGAGCAACCGGAGCCGTCAGATCGGCCTGAAGAGAACAGATCTGGACCATTGGTTTACATGTCCAGGAGAAGCTCAGGAGGATCCCACAGAGGAAAGTGACCGAGAGCTGTCGGATCCCACTCGGAAATCCTGACAGCTGTTGTATTGGGAGAAGCTGCGTAGAGGTTAAGCACAGGAGTAGGCGTGCAGAAGAAGTGATCTGAGCCATCGGATTGGAAGCAGATACCCGTCAGTCACCAGATCTGCAGAAGGTACACGAAGGTTAAGCCTCAGGAGGAATGCAGAGAGGGAGAACAGATCTGAGCCGTAGGATCTGAGAAGAAAACCCAACAGTCGTCGGATCTATAAGAGTCGCGCAGGGGTTAAGCCCTACTATGCAGAGGAGAAATCCCAGACAAGTCATCGGGATATTGGAGAGAGAATCCTAGCCGTTGATCTGAGCAAGACACGCGTTAGCATTCTGGTGAGGCATCGGGATATTGGCCATCGGGAAATTGGGGATCCTGGTGACAAGTGAATTGAGACATCGAAAGTCTCGAATTCCCAGAGGAATAGGGACCGTCCATCTGCAAGGACAGGATCGGGCGCCGTCGGAGTTTTGCTCATCGGAGAATCGGGAATCAGAGTTTCACGAGTCCCATATTCAATTACAACAGAAACCCCGAAATCGTGATGAAATAAATCTCAACTGAACCTGAACCGTCAGATCAACATGTGATCTAGACCGTCGATCCAACTCACGTCAGATAGGGACACGTGGCACAACCAGGTAATGACAGGTGTCAGGCAGATTCAAAACTTCAGGCACATGTAAGTCATGAATCAGAGTGACATGTGGTAGTATTTAACACGTGTCAAACCACGAGTGACATCAGCAGAGTATCGGGAATCGGGGATCGGGACTTTGAAATGTCCAATTCGCTTGACAATGAAAACCCCGAAATCGCGATATGCGATTTCGCGATTTGATCGCAGCCGTTAGAGCAAGAATGAGATATGGACCATTGATTTCCTTCATCAGAGAATCAAGGATCGGAGGATCGGGAATTCCGTAGGCATGTGCATGGTGACATCGAAAATGTCGAAACCTCGATGAGAGTTTTGACCGAGGTCATGTGATCAAAATCTAGACCAGGGGGCAAAAATTTGCTCAATTTTCAAGGTGCTCAGAATGCGGTCAAAACAGTTCCATTGCGTCCGTCTCGTCTTCCTGATTCCAGCGGTATATTTACTTTCTCAAACTGACTCCGTATGGAGAAGATATCGTGATCTGTTCGCCGAGCCAAACAGGCAAAAATTTGATGCTAACTGTACCTGTCCGTACAGGACACGTGGCAGGTCCGTACGAGACATGTGGCGGCTTCAGGGCATGACACGTGTCATGAATTTTTGGACTTTTCGGCGTATGGTTGGACCAATTGGGAGGTGACACGTGTCACCATTGGAAGGGTGACATGTGGCACATGATGACGTAAGCATCCTACATGGCCCGGGATGACGTGGCTTGATCGTATGACTTACACGTGGCAGTCGACATGGCAATATTTGATTGGTTGACCTTGGATGAGTTATATAGCGACACGTGGCATGAATTTGTGCAATGGGAAGGTGCCACGTGGCCCAATCAAGGGCTGCAACGTGGCACTCGTTTATTGGCTTGGTTTATTGGTTCGTTGTTTAAAATTTTGATAGTCCACCGGTTTCGAACCCGGAACCTCCACGCGCCATGCAAAGCCTTTGCACAGTCTGAGTTACCAACACGCCACTCTATATCACTTAACATATATGTGGAGTGAATTTGATTTGAGTTGAACTGTGGTTTGGTTTGGGCCGCGACCGGGCCGGGGCTAAGCCCTAGCCCTTGGTCGCGCGCCGTTCCATATATGACCATGACCTTTGTTATATAGCGCGGGTTTTAAATTGGCGCACGGATTTTGTTTAAACCCCGGTTTATTGCATTGTTATTTAAACATTTATGCGTGGGGGCTATACCCGTGAAGCCCGTGGTTTCGTTTGATTGTTACATATGACCATTTACCGGTGTTTGCGCGCGGGTTTTTAATTCATGGTTTCATTACCAATCATACGACCATATATATATTGCGCACATTTACGTTACATTATATATTGTATAAACCATGTGTTTAATATTGGCGCGGATATATATTATAACCAAAGTTTTTACCATGTGTTCAAATGTGGCGCGGTTATGACTTGCACCCGGGTTTTGACATGGCCATGGTTTTTAATATTGCATGTGACCCCGAGTTGGAGCGCGGGAGTCGGTTGGCATGGTTTTAAAACCGTTGACTCTTTTTGCCTTTGAGCGCGGTCACGTGGACCATATGCCCAAGAGCTAGGTGGTTGGGGGCTGGAGGTGCCCTAACCGTCCTACAGTTTGCACGATTATTCGGAACCGCTCAGTGCTAGGTTTTAACGTGCATTTTGGAGCGTGTTCTTGGTTCATGCACACAGAGGTGCGTTTTGGTGAACCAGTTCCAGCAAGCTTGAAGGAGGAAAATGGAGGAGGCCTAACTTCTTCATCTTTTGGCCGATTGAGGTGCCGTAAAATCCCAGATAGGGGTTTTTGGATGTGTTGGATCCATTGGTGCTGTTTTCAAGGCCATTTGAAGACTTCTTCTGCAAGTTTTTCACCATTGAAGTTTCAGCAAGCTCCAGGGAGCTTGAAGCCCTCATTGATCGAGGACATGGTTTGGTGAGCCTATATTTGTTTTCTGTGATTGAATAATCATTTTTGGCTAATTGATATGATCTGAACACATTGGGATAGGTTTTAGAGGCTTTTGAGGACTTTTACAGGTGTTTTTGCCAAAGAAAAGCTCAGGGAAGCTTATGGCCACATGTAGAAGAGGTCATGCCTGGATGAGCCATGATCCGTTTTCAGAGTTCTATTAGTCATTTTTGGGGTTTTTATGTGTTCTGATCTCAATGGTATAGTTTGTTTTTCCATTGGAGTTGAGCAGTAGCTTTTAAAATAACTTTTGACTAATTAATCCCAGAGAGCCAAGTCCATTGATGGAGGCTCAAGGAGATGTAGCTCGGAGGGGGGTGAACTCCTTTATCATGTTGTTCTTGTTGTGCGTTTGATGGTTTATTTGCTGCAAGTTGTGTTGATGTGTTTTCATTTCAAGCACATATTTAACCATTCAAAAGAACATATCCTCATACATAATCATTTACAAGAAGATACATGAACATTTAAAGGAAGAAGCATAAACTTAACACATAAGCTTATTTTGCATATTTTAACACATGAAGCAAGGTCCTGTAAAGTTTATTTTAATGAAGTAGCGGGTGCTTGCATAGCATAACAAGTCAGCCTTCTATTTTTATATCATCATGTGTTGTCGGTCATGTGGGTCAAGCCTAAGCTTAGGAGGGCTAGTGCGTGGAAAGGAGTGTCGGGATTTGGACGATCAGGAATCACGTGGGTGTATGCATTGAGGAATCACAAACCCCGTAGCCCCGACAGGGTAAGGTTGTGATCACAGAGTCACGGTCACGTGGACCAGGAGCTAAGCTCAGGAGGGCTAGCGTATGAAAGTGCTGAAACCCAGTTTAAAAGGCAAGAATTATAAAGACTATCTAACGGTGCGGATGAGGTTTGAAAGTGATCGGAGGGCTGTTGTTCTCCCTCACACATTAACGCTTCAGTTATAAATCCATTAAGAGAAATGGACTGATAATGACAAATCGATTAGCGTTTCAGTTTCCAAGACAGATGTCCTTGTATTACCTATTGGAAGGGGAAGTGGAATCGTCAAGGAAGTGTGTATAAAAGAAAATGAGCAAGACTGAATTTGGTTGGTCGTTCTGAATGGAAAAAGCATGAAACAATAAGAAAGGTGAAAAGAGAAGAGGTTGAGCATGAAATTTCAATAGATATACAGAATGGAATGAAATGTAAAAGAGAGAGAAAGAAGAATGACAGACAAAGAAGAAGAAGAAGAACAGAATGACAGAAGAATGTGATGCAGAGATGACCTGTTGAGGAAGAGAAGAATTGCAGAACAATTTGTTGAAGATCAGATTTACAGAACAGAGTAAAAATGGTAAGAAGTGATTTATCTGCATAAGTTGTCTGTGTATTCATTATTTAATATTTAAGGGTGGTTGGGAGGTGCTCGGGAGGACTGCTGTCCTTAGAGGTTCAAGTGGAAGATTGAACACAGGAAGTTGTAGCTTCCATCTGGTTGTAGCCAGAGAAACTAGGGTGGCAGGGTGGTGCTAGGGAGAACAGGTGTTCTTTGTTATACAGGTTGGAGCCTGTGTAACTGGAAGTTGGTGCTTCCATCCAGTTAGTGCTGGAACATTCAGGAAGTTGGTGCTTCCATCCAGTTGGTGCTGGAGTATTCAGGGAGTTGGTGCTTCCTTCTAGTGGGTGCTAGAGAAACCAGAGAGTTGGAGCTCTCAAACAAGTTGCAGCTTGTAAGACAGATGTAGCAGCCTCACATTGAGTTGGTGCTCAATTGTAAATGATGTACATAACTGAAAAATACTGCCTATCATTTCGAAGAAGAAGAGGTTTTCTCCCTTTATGGGTTTCCTTTCTCCCTTTATGGGTTTCCTCGTGAAAATCTGTCTCTGTGTATAGTTTATGTGTGACTGATGGTCTTTACTTTTACTGTCCATATGCCGTATATTGTTGATGACCACATGAAGGAAGATTAATAATATTTTAAAAGTTATAATATTGTTTAAGCTCATAAGAAACTAATTCACCCCCCCTCTCAGTTGCTTTAGTATTTCTAACAATTGGTATCAGAGCAGGTTCCTTTTATTTAAAGGCAGATCTGTAAGCTTAAACATGACAAGTCATGAAGGGACTTCAGCCTCTAAGTCCCCTCTGTTTGATGGAACACATTTTGCCTTCTGGAAGATTAGAATGAGAACATATTTAATGGCCTTGGGTGCTGATGTTTGGGATGTAGTAGAAACTGGATATACAAAGCCTGTTGTGCTAGCCAACAAGGATGATAAGTTAGAGTTTAGTTTTAATGCTAAGGGGATGAATGCTATCCTGAATGGACTTGCTGAAGCTGAGTTTGTAAAGGTGATGCATCTTGATACTGCCAAAGCAATGTGGGATAAACTTATTAACAGTTATGAAGGAAATGAGAAAGTAAAAGGTGCCAAACTTCAAAGATACAGATTGAAATTTGAACAACTAAAGATGAATGAAGATGAAACAATTAGCAAGTATTTTTTAGGAGTTGAAGAACTTGTAAATGCCATGAAGGGTCTAGGTGAGATGTTTGATGACTCATTTTTAGTTCAGAAGATTTTAAGATCTCTGCCTGATAAATTTAATCCAAAAGTCTCTGCAATAGAAGAATTAAATGATCTCAAAACTCTGTCCATTGATCAACTTCTAGGAACTCTAACTGCATATGAAATGAGAATTAACAAAGATAAATCCAGTACTAGAGAAGCATCTTTTAAAGTAGACAAGAATGCTGATTTAGAATTTGATGATATTGAGGCAAAATTTGTGAGAAGGTTAAAGAGAGGATCAGGAAAATATCAAGGGAAATTGCCCTTCAAATGTTTTAACTGTGGTAAGATAGGTCATTTTGCATCTAAGTGTCCCCATCAGAAAAAGGACCAGAACTCTGATGATGAAAAGAAGTACAAGTACAAGAAATATAATAAGAAGAAAAGTTTGGTTGCAAATAATGACAATTCCTCAGAAGACACCGATAGTGACTCATCTGGTGAAGATAAGGCAAATGACTTCGTACTTATGGCCAAAGAGGATCATGATAATAAAATCACAGGCAATGATGATAATGAGGAAGAAGCTATGGTGGATTTGGAAGGAGAACTAATCAATGCACTGGAAGAAATTGATAGACTTAGATCTAAAAACAGAAAGCTAAAACAAGTGTTAACACAGTTTGAAAAAGACAATAAAAAACCTGATGAAGATTTTGCTCTGCTGAAAGTGGAATTAGAAGAGGCAAAGAAGATAGAAGACATATTGAAACAACAACTGTCAGAGAAGAAACTCAGGTGTGAAGCTCTAGAAGAAGAAATAATAAAGACTAGAAAAGAAATGGAGAAATTCAAAGGACGGTATCATCAAAATATTCCAAGTATAAAAGCATCAGAAGAATTAACCTCCATTCTAAATCAGCAAAGACATTCAAAGATGAAAGTTGGATTGGGATATGAAGAAGGATCAAGTAGTGATCATCCAAGTAACACAGAATTTATCAAGTTTGTCAAACTGTCAAACATTAACAACAGTCACTCTGCAGAGACAAAGAAAGAAAATCAGCCATCAAGATGGAATGAAAAGAAAAACCCCAGAACAGAATTTGTAGACCAGAAAGTTTATCGGCATGAAAGAAATCGACCTCCTCAAAGAAGACAGACTTTTTCAAGGTACAAAAATTTCTTCTATGGTTATTGTTTTTTCTGCTCTAATTTTGGACACAAAGTTATAAATTGTCCTCTAAGATTTAGATATGAACAATCAAGATATTCAATGAATAACTATCTACCACAACAAAGATTGAGACAACCAAACAACAAACAATCACAGATTATGAATCATGTGATGACTAGAAGAAGGACACAGGAGAAACACAACAACATCTATGAGCATAACAATTGTTATGATCTTTTATTCAGTAAACCAGAATGCTACATCTGTCATAATTATGGACATAAGGCAACAAACTGTCATTTAAAGAAATATAATCCAGATCAGAATCCCACTGATGAAAATGTCAAAGTCTGGAAGAAGAAAGTAGATGACAAATGTGGACTAGCGCTATCAGCCCAAAATAAAAAGAATCTCTGGTATATTGATAGTGGATGCTCCAAACACATGACTGGAGACAGGAGTAAGTTTCTAACTCTAAGTGATAGCAAATCAGGGAATGTAACTTTTGGACTCTAAGTGATAGCAAATCAGGGAATGTAACTTTTGGAAATGATGCACCAGGAAAGGTGAAAGGTAAAGGAATTGTGAGTTTGAGTAAGGGAAAAAATAAATGCTCAAGATGTGCTGCTTGTAGAGAATTTGAAACATAACCTACTTAGTGTCAGTCAAGTCTGTGACTGAGGATGTGAAGTTGTTTTTACCTCTAAGGACTTTAAAATCAAATCTGTGGATTCAGGTAAGCTAGTTGCAAAAGGTATAAGAACAGAAAACAATGTCTATGTTTTAAAAGAAGAAGAAGAAGAAGAATGCAACTTAAGCAAATATGATGAAAGTTGGCTGTGGCATAGGAGACTTGGGCACCTAAATTTTGATCACATAATCAAGCTAAAAAACAATGGGGCAGTAAAGGATCTTCTGAAGATATCAAAGCCATATGACTCTGTCTGTAAGCCTTGTCAGATAGGAAATATTACTCGCACTCAATTCAAATAAAAAAACTTTCCTTCAACAGAAAAGCCTCTCCAGTTAGTACACATGGATCTATGTGGACCATCAAGGAAAGAAGGTACAGGAAAAGAAAATTACTTTATGTTGATTATTGATGACTATTCTAGACTAACCTGGGTTGCCTTTTTGAAAGAAAAATCTGAAGCACTTGAAAAATTCAAAGTGTTTAAGGCTTTGACTGAGAATCAAACTGGAAAAAGGTTAAAGGCAGTAAGGTCTGATAGAGGAGGAGAGTTTAGTTCTAGAAACTTCAAAGAATTCTGTGATAAAAATGGGATCAAAAGAGAATACACAATTCCAAGGACTCCACAGCAAAACAGAGTTGTTGAGAGGCAGAACAGGTCAGTACAACAAATGGCAAGATCTATGATGAATGAAAAGAACATACCTCAGACATATTGGGTGGAAGCAATTCATACAGATGTTCATATCCTTAACAAAGATCATCTCAGACCACATAGTGACAAGACCCCTTATGAACTTTGGTTTGGAAGACCTGCTTCAATCAAACATTTTAAAGTTTTCGGGAGCACATGTTATATCAAGAACAATGATGAAAATATTGACAAATATGATGACAGGGCTAATGAAGGTATTTTCTTGGGTTATGCTACAAATAGTAAAGGGTACAGATGCTACAATAAAAGATTGCATAAACTGGTTGACTGTATAGATGTAAAAGTTGATGAAGAAATTCTAGTCAGAAATATAGACAGCGATGAACCAAGAACAGAAGATACAGTTGAAGATGAAGATGAACAGGTCCAAGGATCAGAAAGAAAAGAGTCTGGATCAGATGAAGATGTGAACATTCAAACTGATACAAGTCAACAGAAAGAAGCAAAAACTCCTCTCAGAATTATCAGAAAGAATCATCCTGAAAACCAGATAATTGGGGATATAAATGAAGGAGTTCAGACTAGAAGAAAACTGATTAAGGACACAGAACAATCTCATGTTGCCTTTTTATCTATAACTGAACCTACAAATTTTGAAGAAGCTAGTCAGGAAGAAGATTGGATTAGAGCAATGAATGAAGAGCTGGATCAGATTGAGAAGAACAATACTTGGGAGCTTGTCCCTAGACCTGAAAATAAGAATGTAATAGGTTCCAAATGGGTATTCAAGAATAAAATGAATGAAAAAGGACAAGTGGTTAGAAATAAAGTCAGATTGGTCTGTAAGGGATATGCACAAGTGGAAGGTCAGGACTTTGATGAAACTTTTGCACCAGTGGCAAGATTGGAAGCTATCAGAATGTTTCTTGCTTATTCCTGTCATAAGAACTTCAAAGTTTATCAGATGGATGTTAAGGCAGCATTTCTTAATGGAGATCTAGAGGAAGAAGTGTATATGGAGCAACCTGAAGGATTCTCATTGACAGACAATCCTAATTATGTTTGTAAGCAGAAGAAGGCCTTATATGGACTAAAACAAGCACCATGAGCTTGGTATTATAGACTGGACAAATTTCTACAAGAAAAAGGGTTCAAGAAAGGTACCGTTGACAATAACCTTTATAGTAAATCTGAAGGTGATAATTTACTAGTTGTTTTGGTTTATGTAGATGATATTATCTTTGGTTGTACTAATGAATCATCTGTTCAGTGGTTTGCTAACTCTATGCAAACAGAATTTGAAATGTCGACGATAGGGGAACTGTCATATTTTCTTGGCTTACAAGTAAAACAAAGCTCTGCAGGAATTTTTATTTCTCAAGAAAAATATTTGAAAGAGATATTGAAGAAATTTCAGATGGAAGATTCCTTTACAGTCATCACACCTATGGTGGTTGGTTGCAAGCTGAGCAAAGATGATATCTCACCTGATGTTGATCAAAGGACATATCGTTCAATGATAGGCAGTCTTCTGTACATCACAGCATCCCGTCCTGATATAATGCAAGCTGTTGGAATGGTAGGTCGTTTTCAGTCTACTCCTAAACAAAGTCAATTGGTAGCTGTCAAAAGAATATTCAAATATCTGAAGGGAACAATGACATATGGACTGTGGTATCCTAGAAATCAGAATTTCCAGTTAACTTCTTATTCAGATGCAGACTGGGCAAACTGTGTTGATGAGAGAAAAAGCACCAGTGGAGGAGCATTCTTTTTGGGTGACTCATTAGTTGCATGGCTTAGTAAGAAGCAAGGATATATTTCATTATCCACTACAGAGGTAGAATACATTGCTGCACACAAATCTTATGGATGATACAAACTCTTGCAGATCTGAAGGTAACTTACACTGATCCTATTCCAATTCATTGTGACAACACCAGTGCCATTAGTGTCTCCAAGAATCCTGTTCTTCATTCCAAGACTAAGCATATTCCAATCAAGTACCATTTTCTCAGAGAACAAGTTACAAACAGAAATTTTCAACTGAACTATATACCCTCTACAGAATAGATTACTGACATTTTTACAAAACCATTAGCAGTGACCCCTTTTGGATATCTTCGGCAAAAATTGGGGGTGATAATTTTTGGTGTTTAAAAGGTTCACCTGGTCAGGGGGAGTGCTTATTGAATATCTGGTGAATTTCCTAAATGTTTATAGATGACAAGGGGAGTTTGTTTTGCAACAAGATCAGAGGGAGAATATTTCTTCTTTGACATTGATGTCAAAGGGGGAGAAAAGATCTCTTTTTAATGCAGAGGAGAGTGTCCGAATGGCCAAATGTAGAGGAGAGTTGGGTCTGAATGAAAGTGTTGCCATCAATGCCAAAGGGGGAGATTGTTGGCAAATTCAGTGAACAGACAGCGAATGCTTGCCATTGATGGCAACAGTGAAGATGACAGGCAAACATAAGAGAAATTTCAGATAGGTGAATGATCGAAAGCAGTGAATGATCGCACACAGACGATGGAATCCTTTAAGGATTCGAGGAGAATAAGCTCAGGAGGAATAGCGTTCTTATACATGCAGGAAGCTCAGGAGGGAGCAACCAGAGCCGTCGGATCGGCCTGAAGAGAACAGATCTGGACTGTTGGTTTACACGTCCAGGAGAAGCTCAGGAGGAGCCCACAGGGGAAAGAGACCGAGAGCTGTCGGATCTCACTCGAAAATCCCGACAGCTGTTGGATCGGGAGAAGCTGCGGAGAGGTTAAGTGCAGGAGTAGGCGTGCAGAAGAAGTGATCTGAGCCGTCAGATTGGAAGCAGATACCCGTCAGTCACCAGATCTGCAGAAGGTACACAAAGGTTAAGCCTCAGGAGGAACGCAGAGAGGGAGAATAGATCTGAGCCGTAGGATCTGAGAAGAAAACTCGACAGCCATCGGATCTGTAAGAGTCGTGCAAGGGTTAAGCCCTACTGTGTAGAGGAGAAATCCTGGACAAGTCATCGAGATATTGGAGAGAGAATCCTAGCCATTGATCTAAGCAGGACACGCGTCAACATTCTGGTGAGGCATCGGGATATTGGCCATCGGGAAATCAGGGATCCCGGTGACAAGTGAATCGAGACATCGAAAGTCTCGAATTCCCGAAGGAATAGGGACCGTCCATCTGCAAGGACAGGTGGCAAAGGATCGGGCACCGTCGGAGTTTTGCTCATCGGAGAATTGGGAATCGGAGTTTCACGAGTCCCGTATTCAATTACAACAGAAACCCCGAAATCGTGATGAAAGAAATCCTGACTGACCTTGAACCGTCAGATCAACATGTGATCTAGACCATCGATCCAACTCACGTCAGATAGGGACACGTGGCACAACCAGGTAATGACAGGTGTCAGGCAGATTCAAAACTTCAGGCACATGTAAGTCACGAATTAGAGTGACATGTGGCAGTGTTTAACACGTGTCAAACCACAAGTGACGTCAGCAGAGTATCGGGAATTGGGGATCAGGACTTTGAAATGTCCAATTCGCTTGACAACGAAAACCCCGAAATCACGATATGCAATTTCGTGATTTGATCGCAGCCGTTAGAGCAAGAATGAGATCTGGACCGTTGATTTCCTTCATCGGAGAATCGGGGATCGGAGGATCGGGAATTCCGTAGGCATGTGCATGGTGACATCGAAAATGTCGAAACCCCGATGAGAGGTTTGACCGAGGTCATGTGTTGACGATCATGTGGGTCAAGCCTAAGCTCAGGAGGGCTAGTGCGTGGAAAGGAGCGTCGGGATTTGGACGATCGGGAATCACACGGGTGTATGCATTGAGGCATCACAAACCCCGTAGCCCCGACAGGGTAAGGTTGTGATCACGGAGTCACGGTCACGTTGACTGGGACCTAAGCTCAGGAGGGCTAGCATATGAAAGTGCTGAAACCCGGTTTAAAAGGAAAGAATTGTAAAGACTATCTAACGGTGCGGATGAGGTTTGAAAGTGATCGGAGGGCTGTTGTTCTCCCTCACACATTAACGCTTCAATTATAAATCCATAAAGAGAAACGGACTGATAATGACAAATCGGTTAGCGTTTCAGTTGCCAAGACAGATGTCCTTGTATTATCTATTGGAAGGGGAAGTGGAATTGTCAAGGAAGCGTGTATAAAAGAAAATGAGCGAGACTGAATTTGGTTGGTCGTTCTGAATGGAAAAAGCATGAAACCGTAAGAAAGGTGAAAAGAGAAGAGGCTGAGCATGAAATTTCAATAGATATACAGAATAAAATGAAATGTAAAAGAGAGAGAAAGAAGAATGACAGACAGAGTAGAAGAAGAAGAACAGAATGATAGAAGAATGTGATGTAGAGCTGACCTATTGAGGAAGAGAAGAATTGCAGAACAATCTGTTGAAGATCAGATTTACAGAATAGAGTAAAAATGGTAAGACGTGATTTATCTACATAAGTTGTCTGTGTATTCATTATTTAATATTTAAGGGTGGTTGGGAGGTGCTCGGAAGGACTGTTGTCCTCAGAGGTTCAAGTGGAAGCTTGAACACAAGAAGTTGTAGCTTCCATCTGCTTGTAGCCAGAGAAACTAGGGTGGCAAGGTGGTGCTAGGGAGAACAGGTGTTCTTCGTTATACAGGTTGGAGCCTGTGTAACTAGAAGTTGATGCTTCCATCCAGTTGGTGTTGGAACATTCAGGAAGTTGGTGCTTCCATCCAGTTGGTGCTGGAGTATTCAGGGAGTTGGTGCTTCCTTCTAGTGGGTGCTAGAGAAACCAGAGAGTTGGAGTTCTCAAACAAGTTGCAGCTTGTAAGACAGAGATAGAAGCCTCACATTGAGTTGGTGCTCAATTGTAAATGATGTACATAACTGAAAAAGACTGCCTATCATTTCGAAGAAGAAGAGGTTTTATCCCTTTATGGGTTTCCTTGTGAAAATCTATCTCTGTGTATAGTTTATGTGTGACTAATTGTCTTTACTTTTACTGTCCAGATGCTGTATATTGTTGATGACCACATGAAGGAAGATTAATAATATTTTAAAAGTTATAATATTGTTTAAGCTTATAAGCAACTGATTCACCCCCCCTCTCAGTTGCTTTAGTATTTTCAACAAACTCAATATAGAATCCTAGGGCCAGCTAGTAATCAAAGAGAATACCAAAAAGTCAAAAGGCCAATATGCATGCAAATGGGCTAAAGTGGTTGAGTGGCCTCCCTTGCTAAAGAAGGTATGTCTCGTCCAAGAGGGACCTGAGACTCCCTGCTAAAGTTTGGAGGTAACATAATTAGTTATAAGGGCCCTTGTAGGCTTAACAACCAGTCGGTCAGATCCCCTTGGAGAGGTAATCCTCCATAAAGGATGTGTGTTGTCCGACCCCTATCTGACTCAGGATACAAGAAGAATAACCCCTGCAAGTAACCTATGAGAAACCTAAGTCAAGCAACTAATAAACCATTGTATAACCGATGCACAGGCAAATGGTCGTAAGTTCGGATCACCATATGGGTAGGGTAGCAAATCCTGAAACCTTGAAAGTATCGCCTCTCACAGAGGTATGGGCACTAGCAAGATCCCCAAATACGAATAAATCCACATAAATATCTCTAACGCTAGGTGAGTATCCAGGGGTTATCCCTTCAACTAACTTCACGCGACCTCGTGATTAACTCCGGTGTGAGTTGAACCTCTTGATATTACCAATTATACAATGGATTTCTCAATTCCCTGTCTTAGACACATAAGTTGATTTAATTGCCTTGGAGAAGTTTACTCACAAAATTGTATTCCAAGGCACTAAATCCTAGGCTAGTTTGTGCACCCTAAAAAATAAAATTGTGACTAATCAATTTTAGTTTAAAGCATAAATTTTATTGGCTGTGATTACTCAAAGAGGTATGGAAATGAAACTTATGGTGTTATGACTTTGCATAAGAATAAAAATAGATATAATGCAAAGCCTAACTTTAACTTTTCAGTGAATGATATGCTAAATAAAAACAGTGCAATATTCAATTTTAATTCTGCAACTCATAAGTAAAATGCAATCTTTCGCTAAATGTGCTAAGCTAATGGTAAAGGTTCAAAGACAAAAATACCAGCCAATGCAAAATGCCTAGTTTTGTGTATGTTCAATACATTTAAAAAGAAAATGCATGGACTGATAAGCGACTTGATATATAAATTCTACAGTGTATAAAAGCAATCACTCGATTAGAATACCAAGCAGCTAAGCAGACAGCCCAACTACCAAGGACAAATCAAAAACGAAAAACAAAGAGAAAGATGCCACCCAAAAATTCAACTCCAAAAAGGTTTCCTGTCATCCCAAATAATCTCAACAGGTACCACAGAGACCCAAGAAGGCTCAGTGATCCTCAAAACCTACCCAGCACTCACTTAACCAAGCAAACAAGCAAGGGGGAAGTGGTATACGCTCTTGTTCAAGAGAAAAGGCCGTATATACGCCTCTTGTAGTGGGATAACATGCGTATACACACGGCTGTCAGGGAAAAAAGGGCGTATATCTTTCAAAACAAGGCTAGGCAAGGTAAAAAGGATGAAAACTCAGACCCATAGTGAACAGACTCTGTCCAACTGTGATACGACAAGAAATACAAAGGCAAAAGAGCAACATAAGAAGGAAAAATACTTCAACTCTTAGAAGGAAGATCTCTCCCCAGTGGAGTTGCCAATTCTGTTACAAGGGGAAAAACTCTCTATGGCCAAGGGTAAACCACAACAGTCAGGTATAACTATAGAAATCAACTCAATTCCAACATGTGCTATAAAAACTAATGTGCAATACGAGGAAGAAGCCTACCTCAATCCAATCGTTTGATGTTGTTCCACCGCTGATCACTTTGACCCAAAGCCTTACACCTGTAAGAAGTTCTCAACAAATAAGCGATGCAAGTATATAGTGACAATATATAAAATGAGTTAGCACGTCAGATAACACAATCCATTAATAAACATTACAAACATGCCCATGGATAATAATCATATATTCGCAAGATATTGATTGGACGGGAAAGGATTATTTCTATTAATAATTGATCAACATAAGTATCAACATTACAGACTTTTGTGTCGGCATGGTTCGAAACCAAGAAACCAAGTTAGGGAGCGTATATGTGGAAAAATATATATTTTTGGCTCTGGATTTATCAAAAAGGGGTTGATAAGTCTGCATAGGGAAATGGAAAAAGGCCGTTTGTGCAAGATAGCAATGGTGAGGCAAATCTTTCTATAACAAGCTCTAAATAATAAAACCCTCCCCTCTCAAAGTTTTTCCCCTTGCGGGTTTTTCCAAGGTCTATTTTGACCAAAAAATCTTGTGTCAATTTTTTCTGGGTGTGCATTTATTTCTAAGTCAATGGTTGTAGCAAACTTCTTGTGTTTCCTGTTATGATTTATTTTCATGATAACTAATTTGCAACAGAAAATGCAAAGTGGGTTGGGCATTAAACTATAATGTATCTCATTGAAATTTGAAACTGGGTTAGGTTATGATTTTTTACATCTATAAGTTGCATTGTGACAATGGGTTATGTACCTCACATTACGCCATATGGTTTTATACCTCATATAAAGACATTGGGGTATGGTCCACGAATTAGGGTTATCACATTGCAACATTTGTTTTTGTTCATTACATTACAATGGCAGGTTATGTTTGTCACATTGCGATGCTTGGATATGTCCATCACTTAAAGATGTTAAGTTATGTTCATCACCATTGCAATGTCGATTATGTTCACGTCATTGCAACATTAGGCTATGTTTGTCACATTGTGACACATAGATTTGTATGTCACATTACAAGATCAAGTTTTCTACGTCACATTGTGACATTGGGTTTTTTAACCTAGATTGTGATGTTGGGGTATGATCGTCATATTGCAACAACGAGATATGTTCATCACATTTCAACATTGGGTTATTACTATGGTTCTTCAGCCAAGATCAACCATAGTCATTCATGGTCAACCATAGTAAACTTTGTCAACCATAATGAACATTGTCAACACGGTGAACCATAGTCATTCATGGTGAACCATAGTCAACATGGTAAACAATAGTCAATAATGGTCAACTATAGTCAACATAGTCAACCATGGTCAAGGATGGTCAACCATATTGACTATGGCTGACCATGGTCAACCATGTTGTCTATGGTTGACCATGGTCAACCATGTTGACTATGGTTGACCATGTAGATTATGTATGACCATGTTTTACCATGGTTTAGTATGCTTGTCTACAGTTTCCCATGAAAAGTTATACTTAACTATGGTTGACAACGGGTGACTATCCTCAACCATGGTAGACTATGTATGGAAATGGTTGACTATGGTTGACCAAGGGTCACCATGTTTGACTATGGCTGATCATGTTTATCTATGGTTGACCATGGTAACTATGTTTGGTCAACATGATAAACCATGGTCAACCATGGTCAACCTTGTTGAATACGGTTAACCATGTTTGGTCATGATAAACTATGGTTGCCTATGGTTGACCATGGTGACTACATTTGGTCAACATGATCAACCATGTTAACTATGGTTGACCATGGTCAACCATGTTGTTTATGGATGACCATGGTCAACCATGTTGAATATGGTTGACCATGTTTGACCATGGTAAACTATGGTTGTCTATGGTTGACAATGGTTGACTATGTTTGAACATAGTTGACCATGGTTGACTATAGTTTACTGTGGTTGGCTTGCATCACAATGTGACATTGGTGAAGGGTTAATTTTTATTTTGATGTTAGGACATGTTTGTCACATTACGATGCTAAGTTATGTTAGTCACATTGCATTGTTGGTTTTTTTTTAACACATAACGACGTTGAGTTATGTTCGTCACATGGAAACATTGGACTATTATGGTCTTCATAGTGCAATGCCAGGCTTTATTCATCACATTATGATGTCCAATGATGGTCATCATATTATAACGTTGGTTTTTTGTCGTAACATTACAACATAAGGTTATGTTTGTCACATTGACACGTTGGGATATATTTGTGCAATTGCAATGTCAGGTTATGTTCATATCATTGTAATATTGGGCTTTCCATGTCACATAGTGAAGATGGGTTCTATAAGTCATATTGCGACATTGGGTTATGTACATCACATTATGCCATTGGGTTTTGTACATCATATAAAGACATTGGGGTATGTTCGATAGATTAGGGTTATCACATTGCGACATTAAGATATATCCATAACTTTTACATATATATGTCAGGTTATGTTCATCACTATTGCAATGTCGGCTATATTAATGTCATTGCGACATTGAGATATGTTTGCCACAATGCAACGTACAAATTTCTATGTCACAACGCAACATCGAGTTCTATACATCACATTGCAACATTGCATTTTATAACCTAGATTGTGATGTTAGAGTATGTTTGTGATATTGCAATGATATGATGTGTTCGTCACATTGTGATGCTGCTAGGCTATGTCATTACTTAGGGCTATTAAGTTAGTAATAACCTCAAATCTACTACATTTGTAATTACATCATTATGTAAAAAAAAATTCTCCTATACTTATCTAATAATTTTAGATAATTATATGTTTTTTACTTTTTAGAAAATAAAAAATTAATATTTTAATTAAATAAAATATATAATCATAACATGCACATTAGATATGGATAAATTGTTGATATTAAATATATGAACGATGCAAAGACACATTAATATAAATGTATATCAGCCTATATATCTAAAAACCTAAATTAATACTCTTTTGCATATTTAAAGTTTTTTATTTACTAAATTAATATTCTTTTGCATATTTAAAGGTTTTTGTTTTTAAATACAGATAATTATATTTACATTTTTTAAAATATACAAATGAATATAGACGATTCAACAAGATTTTTGATTGGATGTTGTAGAGCCCCAATTTTTTTTATTTTTTGACGCTTAATTTGCGATCTCTGTATTCCAAAGAGATTAGATTTGGCCATTTTGGCTGAGCTGGTCTGCGAGGTCCTCCATTCTACGAATCTTTTGTGCAGGATTTTAGCGGCTGGAAGGGTTTTGAAGGCATTGGATACCAGTTGTTTCCCGTCTATATCGTCCAGGATGCTTTTACGTCTACTAGACGGAATCTAAAGGCCGGCTTCAGTCTCCACCCTTTCTCTAGATTTGACTATCAGTCAGTGGTTGCCGGCTTATGTCTCCACCCTTTCTCTAGATTTGACTATCATTCAGTGGTTTGTCAGTCCGGAAATGTCAGTCTGACCGTCTGTAACTGTAAAGTTGCACATTTATTCTATTTTCTCTAGCTCTGGTAAGTGGTTGAAGAATCATTTGAATTAAGTGGTTGAAGAAGCATTTGAATTAATGAAAGCTTTTAATATCAAGTTTTGTGTATTGTCGTTTTATTTCTGAGTTTATGTTATTCAGTATTCATAAATCATTTTATTAATTATGTGTATTCACAGAAGGCAGCAAATTGAGTAGTCTGTATACTGTGCAGTGGTTTTGAGAATTCTGTCGCTTAGCCTGTTTGGTGCGTAGTATATGCACTACTGATCCATCAAATTTTCTCCTTCAAATCCATGGCCATCTTGCTTAATTTATCAAAGAGGACGATAAATACATCCAACTGGATGTTTGACAGTATATCATTATGATGTTTTTGGACTTTCTGCTTTGTTATTCGGCATTCATAAATCATTTCATTATGATGTTTTCGGACTTTCTGCTTTGTTTTCTTTTGCAATATTCCTGGCATTCTCATAAAGATCCAATCTTTTAACGTCGTCTTACAAGTGAAAACCAAAGATTCGTCGTGGAGTGAAGGTATTCTCTATTTTAGGTGTGTGGGTACCATTTTAAATCTAATCGTCTCATGGTCCACTCGAACCAACATAACACGAACGGCTAATATCGGCATCGCGTCATGTGTTGCATCAATTATTTTTTTTTTTATATAAAATTACAATTTCAGCAACAAATTATTTAAGAAAGGACAAAAAAGATATTTGCCATATTCCTGTGTGGGTGAGAGGCTGCAGTTAAACAATGCCAATAAAATCAACCAACCACTGAACTTAAATTTCATTACAACCTATCCAATTCAAAAGGTTGCCCGTGAAAAAAATTAATAATACGGTTGTCTTTAATGAAAAATAAGTGAAAACATAACATCAAACGTGAAAATAAGTGAAAAAGGAGCCCCATGCTTAATAGTTTTTTGAAACAATTGATTAGTCTTTTGAAACAATCGAACAAAATAAGTGATTAGTTTGAAAAAGGAACAAAGTAAGTGATTAGTCTTTTGAAACAATTAAACAAAATTTAATGAAAACATAACATCAAACGTGAAAAAGGAACACCATGCTTAATAGTTTTTTGAAACAATTGAACAAAATTATCCATTTAATTATGATGGTATTGTTGGGCCAAATAAGCCAATCGTATATGAACTTGGCCCATTTTATAGTTGTCCTCGAACGTCAACATGGTGTTTGAGTGTTCCATACAACCTTGAGGTTTTTGACATAGATGATATAGGTCAGGGGATCAGATCATCAGACTCCATACATTCTGGTAGCTTTATTTGTGAATGCATAGGTGAGCTTATTGTAAATAATCGGACTCCATACATTCTGGTAGCTTTATTTGTGAATGCATAGGTGAGCTTATTGTAAATAGTGAGGCTAAGCAGTGTGTTGGGAATGACGATAGCCTATTTGATATTTGGGAGTAATTGCAACAATAGAGTTTAATCTACATGGAGGATTCTTTCTAGTTTAATTCCTGAAATTGAGGCTAATGTAACTGGTGAGATTTTGTCAGACAATTGACTATGGATAGTTGGTATGGATTGTTGGTTGTCATTGATGTCAATTATTGGAGAGTGATATTTTATATTGATGCCAACCCTTAGTGATTTATGTCAACCCCTTAGTGATTGATGTCAACCTTTGGAGAAAGTTTGCTAGCGAATTCTGGTAGCACAAGGTTTGGGTAATGGACCCAAGTTTGTTTGATGTAAAGATGACTCATTATTGTCTTGTCATGGTTGATAATAAGTACAAATGGATGAACTCCAAAGTGGTCCCCTTGTGGTGAAATCCCTCACAGGAAGACGCTTTGCGGATTCAGTTATCTTAGAAGTATGGTTAGAGAACCCATGATTACTTATGGAATAATGAGATGAAGGTCAGTGAATTTGTCAGTGAAACTATCCTATATGGATAGTGCTTGTCATTCCATTTCCAGTGGTATGTGGAATGTCACATAACTCCTCACGGTTAGAGAGTTATGGCCATGATAAGTTGGAGAACCCAGGTTTGGGTAATGGACCCAAGTTTGTTTGATGGATAATGGTATGATTTTTGATATATTTTCAGGTAATACTATTCTATATGGAAGGTACATGTCAGGCCATTTCTAGTGGTATGTGGAACATCACATAACTCCTCACGGTTTGAGAGTTATGCCTTACAAAGTTGGAGGACCCTCATAT
>CBVK0104182671.1:0-14966 GCA_900067695.1 Picea abies
AATAAGAGGCAAGACTCTCTAATTTTACATCACACTTGAGCATATTGAATATATATAGGTGTCTGAGGTAATAAAAGGATATCTAAGTCGAATTTATGAGGAAAGGTGAAGAAAATAAGGTCAGAATTCAAGGAAGGATAAATTCTTTTGATGATGCTTTCTAAGGTATGCTATTTACAGGTCATCTCACCATTTTCGCAATAACTTTTTTTCTAGAATGACTCTGACCATGAAATTGCTATTCCATTGAGGAAACATATCCAAGTATTTGTGCTAAAAAATTCATCTTGTGTGTCATTGTATTTTTGGAGTTACACTCTGTGGAAAATAGGATTTGTGGCTAGTCCTGAAACTAGCCTAAAACAAGTGTTTCGGGTAAAAACGTCATAACTTCTTCATAATAGATCCAAATTTTACAAGACCAAATGTGTTGGTTATAGTACAATATGTAGTATGCTGTGTAAGTAACATTTTCAGATCGATTCAACAAATATTCCGTGCGGGCACACTCTACAAGGTCACTCTCTAGAATAAGCCAAAATTCAACAAGGTATGCCATTTTTGCTATAACTCCTTTTCTGAGAGGTTCCAATTAGTGAAACCTAGAGGAATTGCATAAAACACACTGAAGAACATTTTGTAACAGTTTCATATCTTTATTCATTACAGGTACATAGTTATGATTATTTCAAGTTAGGGTTGTTGACTAATCCAAAATTAGTCATGTGAGACTAAAGAAAAATTTGATGAAAATGCTAGTCTCTTGTTGTTAAAGTTAAGGAAGGTTTGCAGGTATGTGATCATATACACTAGGTATATTACAAAGTTACAAATCATATTTGGATGATGAAATTGATGAGGGCTTTTGGTTGAGGTACATGTCGGGTACATGGTTGAGACAAGTAGTTGATGAGTTGACATGTACATGAGGTGTATAGTTGATGATGTTGGTACATATTGATGAGTAGTTGATACATGATTGGTACATATTTGATACATGGTTGGAGGCACTTGTTAGTAGTATTGTTGACACATGGTTTATGGATGATGTATCATACTTGTATTATTAGAAACACATATAGATCTTGGTGATGATTATGAGTTGTTGTGTTATATTTGGTTGATGCACATATTTGGGAGTTGTCTTGGTGATTGATCTTGGTGAGTAGATCTGATTTGGTTGATAACATTGATGAGACAGGTTGTTGTGATAGGTTGTTTGGACAAGTTGTTGTGACAAGTTATTTGTACAGGTTTGGTGCATGGTTGATGCACTTGTTCATGGTACAGGTTGAGGTATAGGTTGGTGCATAGTTGATGCAATTGTTTATGGTACAGGTTGATTACAGGTTGTTTGGTATAGGTTGGTGCATGGTTGATGCACTTGTTTATGGTACAGGTTGATTACAGGTTGAGGTACAGGTTGATGCATATTACAGGTTGAGGTACAGGTTGATGCATGGTTGATGCATGGTTCAGGTTTATTATAGGTTGATTGGTATATGTTTACAACGATATATCTCACAGTGACAGTGTGACAGTGGTTCCATCATTCTACTCACTAGTACATTTGGGTCAAATTTCGACGGCATGTTCGAAGCAATTGCCACGTTATATTGTTGGGAGAATGATAAATAGTTGACCCCCTCAAACGTCGTTTCACATGACATCTCTTTTTCGATGTTTCATATGGCATCGTTCTTGCCACCTCCAAGACGTTGCTCTTGCCACCTCCTAGACGTCGCTCTTGCCACGTCTTGGAGGTGAAAAGATCGACGTCTTGGAGGTGGCAAGAGAGACGTCTTAGAGGTGGAAATAGAAACATTTGGGAGGTGGCAAGAGCGACGTCTTGGACGTGGAAAGAGCGACGTTAAGAGGTATCAGCTCCGACATGGTTGCTATGGGAGCGACACTCTTGGAGATGGAAAGAGAAACGTCTTGGAGGTGGCAAGAGAGACGTCCTGGAGGTGGAAAGAGAGATGTCTTGGACGTGGCAAGAGAGACGTTAAGAGGTATCAGCTCCGACGTGGTTATTATGGGAGCGACACTTCAAGACGTCGCAATAGCGACTGCGTTGTAGGTATTTAAAAAAAAATACATTATCAATACTGAAAGCGACATGTACATTAACCTTTCCTAAGATACTAGCCATATCAATATTTAAATCTATATCATCAGTCTTAGGCAAGGTTGGTTGAGGAGGAGGACTAACTTCCAATGGTAAAGGGAGTATTGTCTAATGAGGTTTAGGATCACTAGGATATGTCTCGGGTGTGTTATCACATGAACTCGCAATTGTTGAGCTAAAGTCCGAAAGCTCAAGTGCAATCATGTGTAACTTAGAGGGAAGGCCCCTGTCACCTCACCAACCCTCTTTCACTTCAAGCCATCTTTCCTCATATTGAAGGGGTTTTCCCTCATTTAATATTGCGAGGACTTAGGGCAAGGAATCTCAATGTGGAGAGTGAAGTCCGAGAAAAATATGTTTGGGTAGCTTTAGATTATTGAAGAAAGTAATTGGAGGTCTCAAGATTCCCTCCTAGAAAGTATCACTTATTCAATCACCATCCTTTAGACTATTGAATAAAGTACATGTCATCGAGTGCCAATATTTACATGTGTGGCCAAATGGTCAATTTAGAAACATGGACTCGTAATTACGATGGGATCGTAATTACGATCATCTAGAGAGTGGCTCTTCGAATAAGGACCCTACGTTTACTTCCTATCATGTTGGACCTCTCCAGATAGAAGAGCCATCACTTGACACAATGTTTTTCCCACCAAAGGGTGTGCTTCCTAGGTCTACACATAATCCCAATGCACGGGTTGCCCATAATTATAGTATTGTGGAAGATTTAACCCAGACACCATGTGCCATGTCAGCCCTCGAAGTCCTTCGATGTTTCCTAATGCAACGAAGAGCATCGTTGTCTACTATATGAGGGGTGGACCCTTCATATACTAGTTTAATTACATTTGACATGGACCAAATTTAGGCTAGAGTCCCCCACCAGATTTCTTTTCAAATTCAAGTAGTCTTGCATGGGAGGAATATCTTCAAAATTGTTGTTGATGAAGGGGCCTCCACTTGTATTATGTCTATGCCATGTTGGAGGGATATCGATTCCCTGGAGCTTGTTCATTCCAACACCATGTTGAAGAAATTCGATGGACACATGTTTAAGCCTCAAGGAATCATTTCCGCCTTCCCTGTGGAGTTAGGTCAAAAGACTATCATTTTAATTAATGACCCCATCAAATTTGAGGTTTAATTTTCCACACAACATACAAGTTTATCTTAGAATGGATACCAAAAGGCTCTATAAATTAAAGACATGGAAACCTCTTACTCCTCCAATTTAAGTTATTAAAAATTACCCAAAAGTGTTATAATTATATTATAAAGTGTTGTTGGAGATCATCCAAAAACCAACAAGTCTTTGATTTTGCATAAAAGTGTTGCTTGGTTCAAATATCTCTCCTCCCACATTAAAGTGTGTAGAGTTGGGGTTAATAGCTCCCACTAATTAATCAAAAACATTTATGGATAAAAATAAATAAAAGATTTTGAAGTGTGAATTTGAGTGCCAACAACAATAGTTAGTATCCTAGAATCATCTCTCACAATGAAAAGAACTTTTTGTAGCTAAAAATGTATACATAGATTATCCACTATGAACATCTTAGAACCAAAATATTCTTAGTTTTCGCCAGAGTGTCTAAATATGGTGTCATTGAAACGCAACAGTGCAATGTAGAACGACAACAACAAAAACTGTGAGTGTGGTGGACTATGAACTCATCATCCACCGACCACAAAGTCATGGTCAAGACAAAATGATCCACTCCCCTTCCACATATGTCTCATCAAAAGTCTATAAGTTGCTTCCGATCTCATGGGTTTGAAGCCCTAGAATTCAACCTTGGTAAAAAACACCTTCAATCTATAAAGTCATCTCGACTTTGTCTCATGATCTATTTTGGATCAACCTTTGCAGTGAACAAATGGGTGAGAGGTGGATTTTGAACTAGCTCATGTGAAGCTTTAGTCATCAACCTATGATGTTTGGGGCAAAGAGGAAATTTCTCCATATTAAGAGCTTTGGGGAAAACATCCCTTGATAGAACTCTAATTCCTTTTGGAGAGCAAAAAAGAAAACTTATGTAAAGGAGATAAAGACCAAGACCTTACATTTTCTATGATGATATCTAAGAACCCATTTAATGTCTTACGAGACCTAAATAAGGTTGGCATGGTGTATGACTATAATCAAATAAAATTTATTTTCAAGCAAGGCCTTATAATTTGAAGCATTGATCTTAAAATATTATCCTTTGTAAGATAAGGGATGATCACTCTAGAATCAAATGGCATACCCTTTAGAACCACCTTAAATGAAAGGACCTTAAAGGCTTTATTGGAATGAAGTATGCACCCCAAATGACATACCAAATAGGGTTGGTCAAAGTCTTACTAGAACCAAGTAGACCTACCTTTCAATGCCTAATTGGAATAGAGTACCCAAACCATAAGAAGACCTTTTAAAGCCTCACTGGGACACAATGCCTCATTAATCCAACAAACATGGCATTTAAAATCCTTATCGAAACCAATATACAATACCCTTCACCCCTAGTATGAAGGCCTTTCAATGCCTCACTGAAACAAAGTATTCACCCTTGACATGAGGGCCTTTTAATGCTTGAATGGAAAAAAGTAATCGCTTATGATGACTTAATGTCTCTTTGTTAGCCAAGGGTTGATAAGAGAATACGTGGAAGGCTGATATCCTCATTGTAGTTGCTAATGGTTTCTAAGGAGACAAAGGATTAACTATTTCATTTCATTAGCTAAAGGTTTCTAAGGAGATGGAGTGTTGACTTAGAATGGGGTCTTTCAACACCTCATTAGAATGTGAAGCCCCAACTGACTAATGAATGTGAGCTTCAAAACATGGAACGAAGCATCAACCACCTTAATGTAATGCTCACAATGCCCACCAAGATAACCACTCATATCCTTACTCTACAGGTTTAGGTGTACCCATATTAGTTCTTTGATATTCTTTTTTACTATGGATTGAATTTGATTGGTCACAATTGAAGACTTTAATTCTGTAGTGCACAAACTTGTGTTGATATTCTAATGCACCCTTTAATCTTCATCACATTTGGATGGTACGGCCTCACAAATGTTCCAAGAGATGTTGTCCATGGACTCCAATAATCTTGGAGTTCCTCAATGGATGAGAATTCCATGACTATTTGATGACTAGATGGTGGCTTGGAGTGTTTAGTTGTGAATAGCTTGGTTAAGCCTAAGGTGGCATCTGCAATGGATGCCTATAGTTGGGTGGGAAATTACTTATATGTAACCAATTTCTTGGACCATATTGGTGAGAAGATAACTAATGTTCAATCTTTTCTCTCAAATATCTATCTATAACTCTACATTTAAGTTTGAGTTATTCTTATGAATGTATTTCGAAATGGAATCCTCAATTTAAATGAGTATGTGCATGTTTATTTCTAATAAATTAGTTAATTGCATGCATGTATGAATTGAAATGACTTTAGAATTTAATGGGTTCAAATTTATATTGAGATTTTTGAACCAGGGTAGCATCCCATCCCATCCCCATAGGTTGGGAAATATTTTGAAGGGGGTGTTACAATTTGATTGTCTTGATTAACCCAATCGACTACTCAACTACCCAGTTGACCTCTAAGTTGATTCTCAACTATCGAATGACTTCCTCTAGAAGATATAGAGGTAGACATATTGTTCTGATAAATAGTGATGGAGTGATGACAATCACAACAAATTCAATGGTAATGGAACACATAAAATCTACTTGTAACATAACCATAAACTAACAATCCATCTTTTTTATTACTTCTTGAGAACCCAGTTGCACCTTGCAGGCACTTTTATTTCCATTGTAGAGGGAACATACAAAGGTACCATGTTAAGTAGTAAAAAGCATCAATGGATACTTTTTTGGAGTTATTATTTTCACACATATATTAAAAAATTCTAAAATAACCCAAAACTGTGTATGTACGAAACTTGAGAATTTTCATTTCTTGTATTGTACCCACTTTGCCTTTCTTGTTTCTGGTAACATAGATAGGAATATTAAAATTGAGCTATAAAGTTCTATATTCTTCTGAGTTTCTACAAGATTCAATAGATTGGTACATAATGTATATGAAACTTTTTTACTTTGTCTAGGAGTTAAGAAAATGAAATAACCATGTATAACCTCTTGTTTCCATGTTGAACATGAAGTAAAATTTTCCACAATGGATTGTATAACCTCTTGTCCCTAATCCAATAACCATTATGTTATATTTAACCCAGTTATATAGTGGCATAATTGCCAATAATGTTGCATCAATGCATTCTAGTTTTTGTTTACACAAAGGAACTGAAAGTTGAACAGTGCAAGCCAACTCATGTTGGATTGCCGTTTCTTTTTCAACATTGTCCTTTATAACTATAACACATTCAAAACCTCGAGAATGTACAATTAAGAGGAGAAATTGTTTCTCTCTTAAAACTAGGGGTATCCATGTAAGAAAACAATATTTATTTTTAGAGGAGCTTCTACAATCTGCTAGTTGACAAGAAATATTTCTCACATATGGATCTAGAACACCACTGTGGATTAGAAGTGAAACAATATACGATGAATCGGTATCAAATATAAATGCATGTTAACAAACCATGAAGGATTGATCTGGGTGATATATTGGTAATGGCCCACCTATTTCATCAACTATATCTAAAAGGTTGAATCAAAGTTTTCAATTATAGAGGGTGTTGTATTCAATATCCCCCCAGAGACCATGCTTGAGCACTCATTCATAGCTCCATTGGTGGATAATGATAAACAATATTTAGAAATGGACGCTTTATTCTTTAATGATTTTTGGTTTGAGTTAACACTGCCTAAGTAGAGCTCATGATTGTTTGTCTAAAATCATTTATTGTAATGGGTACATGAGAACCAACCCCTAATGCTCTCCTTGCAATTTATTGCTGCAATATTTAGACTGTCCATAGTAGCACCATGTTATATCCACGAGTCCTTATGAGAAAGCCAATTAATTCAACAACTTTCAAACAATATGATGATGATCATGATCTCATAGAAGCTAAATTAGTAATTGCAAAAGAGGCCAAAATAATAGCAATTTCAAAAGACACATATGTCTTCTTCCTACACTCCTCTGGAATATATTTCTTCACTAAGTCAAAAAATATAGAAGTTAGCAACAATGTAGGGTGCGATGCCAATAAGAGATGGCCCAAATTCTTTGTAACATGACACAAATCCTTCCTCTCACATCATATTTATTAAAAATCATTGAACATTCTAAAATAGCTTCTATGAATGTAAAATGTCTGATTTCCTTCCCATAAGACAATGATCATGAATTTGCCATTATCATAGAGCAACAATGTGGTTCCACAAGCCACTTAATAAATGGGTGAACCTTGATGTTGGAATCTAATTATTTGTAACTTTGAGATCTATTAAAACTTTCCTGGTTGCACAACTTTCAAAACTAATTGCTCTTTCCAAAACTCACAAGGGTGTTTAGTTTCGAATTACAGCACAAGAATACTTAGAATTCTGAGAAAAAAATTTCAATGACCATTTTAGAGACCCGCAAGGAAAATATTTCCTATACCAAAATAATGAGAAACTTCAACACAAAGATGAAGTACTTGTCTATGTAGAATACTAAGTCCCAAAATGCAGGTACATAAAAGCATGATGCAAAATAATAGAGAAAAAGACTAACAACATTTTATATTTACTCTCATATCATTACTTCTTTGGATACACTTCCGCAACTAAGTCCAGCTCTAGAAAATCAATTCTAATTTATCATTTGATGCAAAACAGTTTCAATATACTTGTAACTACAAATGAGATCCACCTATTATAAATGCATCTCAATCCCATTCCCATCAGAGCGATGTGGAGGATCCACTTCGAATTTCAACAGGTGCCCAGTTTCATAAGCTGGACGTAATTGTGCAATCACTTGTGCATCTAAATAAGCATCACATGAAAATAACCACACTGAAAGGTCGTTGCAAAAGATAAAGGAAAATCTTCCATATAGTGGCAGAGAAACCTAGTTACATGAAAACACAGGAGTTATTGAAAATATACTTGTAGTTGATAGCCAAGCAATTCCCAGTGTTTTCATAGTGCTCAAGCATGTGGCCATTGATGAAGTGGCTACAAAGAACCTCTCTACAGCTAAGACAAATCCAGTTTTCTACAGGATGGTCACACCTGGAAAACAAAAGAAGCGGTGTGAAAATATTTATACACATGTATTCATGGTTAGAGACAGAATGTCAAAATCCCATCTTCCTTATTCCATCAAAAGCTAATAGGGAAGAACACTTGGATATCTTACGTCCAATATCTTGTAAATTTATAATTTAATCATCAATTCCGGTTATAAAAACAACTAATAGTTCCCACGCTGAGCTTTGCTTCTCAATTATAAGCCTTGTAATAAGAACATAAATCTACATTGTTGATTTTTCTTGACTAATACAACTAACGATGAACTTCCACGCAGATTGTATGAACTTCCATGGTCTGCAGTAAGAAATACATGGAAGTTGCAGGAATCCCAAGCTGTGCCAAAAAAATGCAGAGAACTACGTGAAAGTTACTGGTTGTAATGGGCCATGCTCCTGTGTTGCAAGAGACCAAGATCTGTTTGTTATGAAGCAAGGCTAGGGTGAGATGCTGCAGGATATGAAACAACCCATGAGCATCTCACAGAGAAGCATGCAGAGAGATTCAACCCACAACTAGGATTTGTTGTGTATGCTAGATGGACTCGATGTGCAAGGCACAAGCTCAGTATGGCATGAAAATACAACAAGCTCAGTCTCACAGTGGGTATCAATGCCAAAAAAAATGTGTAAAAACATTAAGTTGGGGCACCAAACTAAATTTTCTGTAAAAAAAATTTGATTAGATCCGAAACACTACACAGTGAAATAAACACCCATGTAAATCATGCTTCTATTGAACAATATTCAAATCTAATCCAAACAACTAAGACAAAAGATATGGCAAAGATCACAAAGTAGGTAATGGAGGCCATAGGAACAGTGAATAACCTAAAAGGAAACTGCCTGCCCATGGTTATAGACAGATCATGTTCTTTCTCTACTATTCAGACCCAGTCAATACAGATCTGTATAGCAGCTCAAACTCTAGATTACAGTATCAGTTCAAAATAGATTTAATTGTGACAATAAATGGATTTACCATAGAAATAATTTTGAGTGCCACAAAGAGTGCAGACTAAATACTTCACCACCATTGTGCAACAAGTGTTTGATAGAATGCATGTGCTCATTTACTACAACCTGAACCAAAGCTTCACATAGAGTCACCAAATAGCATAACCAAAAACAACAGGGCAATTTCCCCTCTCTGATACCATGCTAGCACTAGGGCCGAAAGGCCTCATCTGATATTGCACATCATCACATAAAATCACGTCACCAAATCAATAATGGAGAAAACCCTCACAGGAAAACCTTCCCTTTGAATAATTGATTTCATTTCATGATTCCATAGTGTGTTACAATGGGGTACAAGATCCCTTTCTATAGTGATTAAATTTAGGCTAACTTCCGCATTAATTACATAAAACTAAGTCACCTTCTAGCCACCATGTTAATAAGGGACTACTAAGGCCACACACTCTGGGCTATAACCACCCACTAAGGGTGATTCATAAATGACTTTAATGTTCATAAAGTCGAGTTTAACCACCATTACACCAACATGGTAAGAGTCAACAAAATATCATACATTATTTAGTTTGGAAATACAAGTGGATGCCTAACCATCACCCAAGATTTCCACCTCCAAGGCATGGTAATCAAATGTAAGAGGAGAGCAAGAGAAAGGAGAAAATCCAAGAAAAACAACTGTAGAAAGGGAGAAGTAGAACCAATCAATTGATGTATAGAGGCATAATTAAAAATCATATCTTTGAAATGACTTTTGTGAAGGATTCCATATGGGTGCATACATAACACAATACAAGACAAACATAATTGGAGAGAATAATAGATGTCACATATATTAATGATGTTGCAAGAAATACAACTATAGGAGCTCGAGGTAGGATACCCTAAGTTCGTTATGGTGGTTTAACCACCTAAACCCTAACCCTAACATTATAATATTACATTGGTCACGTGTCATTGAAGAAGAGACCATGTTACACTCAAATGTATTTTCATCTTAGGCTCAAACTTTGAGCACTGCTACACACTATTTATTGTATAATCGATAACAACAACTTGTGAAATTTGTGAAAGCATGTGTTTTTGATCATCAACAACTTTATGATAGATCCTAAAAACTCTTCGAGTATAAGAAAAACACATGGATATTTGAGGCTATCCTCCAATAACAAGAGTAGATTTGGGCCAAAGCTTAAAGCTAGTCAATTGGGCCATTTTGTACTGCACTATAGGAAAGGTTGTTGTTCTTCCTCACATGCAAATCTATACTATGTTCGTACAAGTTTCTTTTATTTACCAAAAAAAAATCAATTCTGCGTGAGATCGGAAGAGCGTCGTGTAGGGAAAGAGTGTAGATCTCGGCCACCTAAACCCTAACCCTAACATTATAATATTACATTGGTCACGTGTCATTGAAGAAGAGACCATGTTACACTCAAATGTATTTTCATCTTAGGCTCAAACTTTGAGCACTGCTACACACTATTTATTGTATAATCGATAACAACAACTTGTGAAATTTGTGAAAGCATGTGTTTTTGATCATCAACAACTTTATGATAGATCCTAAAAACTCTTCGAGTATAAGAAAAACACATGGATATTTGAGGCTATCCTCCAATAACAAGAGTAGATTTGGGCCAAAGCTTAAAGCTAGTCAATTGGGCCATTTTGTACTGCACTATAGGAAAGGTTGTTGTTCTTCCTCACATGCAAATCTATACTATGTTCGTACAAGTTTCTTTTATTTACCAAAAAAAAATCAATTCTGCAAAAATTCATACATTTTCAACTTGTTTCATACTAAAATGAGGTAGAAAAGGAGGTCAGTTTCAAAGAATAAAATCAATAAAGAAAAATTCCTTAGTTAAAATCCTTCCAGATAATTAATTATGTTTGCACCTAAGCATTTGTTGGTGGAAATACGCAAGTTTGAACCATGAAGGAGAGCCTCAACTCATAATTGACCATGAAGTTTGAACCATGACTCATCTATGGAAATTGAGGGTTCATATTACATGAATCATAGAAGCATTGGAACATCTGGAAGAGGTTAGATTCGTCCATGTGAGAAGAACCACAAATCAAATGGTAGACAAAATGGCAAATAGGGTGGTTAGTAGGTAGATTGTTGCATTATGAACATGGATGAAAACATGACTGGTTACAGGGGTGACAGGAGCAGGGGGGATCCTTTACGATCCCGGAGGAATAGTGGAAATTTCATACACCTGGGGGTTAGAATTCTTTCTAACAACAAAGAAGAAGCTTATTCATTATTTCAGGGGCTCAGATTAGCAACAGAGAGAAATATTGCATGACTAATTATAATAGGGGATTCCACTATAGTTATCAAAGCTATGATGAAACAAAGTCAAGTAGATCATAGAATAAATTATATCCTTACCAAATCACAATATGAAGCCTCAAAGATCCAGGAAATATCATATAACCAGGTTCTCCACAATAACAATAAGCAGGCTGACGCAATAGAAAACAAGGTGATTAAGTTAAAACTGAGGGCTCTATGGGTAAATGGCCATCAAACTACCCACTTTAACCCTTAAATATTTGGTTTAATGTCAAGTAGGGCTCTATGGGTAAATGGCCATCAAACTACCCACTTTAACCCTTAAATATTTGGTTTAATGTCAAGTAAAAAGCCTTACATCGAGCAAGTGTCATCCTTGCATGAGTACAACCACCAGGGCTCAAAATTTAATTTGAAGGGACCCTTTATCATTTTGAGCATGCTCCAGGCTACATGAGCATATGCTATTGAAGACATGGAATTAATACACCCAGGTGTAGGTGGGATAGCATCCAGTCACAGTTCTTTCAGGTGGAAGGGGTTTGGGCTCCTTTGTTCGCTCCTTTTCAGGTTCGATTTCAGTCAGCTACTCTCTCTTCAAGTCATCCTTCAGTTTTTCTTTATCAGGACCAATTTAGTATTTGGTGATTTCCTTTTTGGCATTATCAGTCTCCATTACATGTCTTCTGTTTTCATGGTGTTTTATCGTTGGCTTGGGCATAGTGGTTTTGGGCATCCTGTTGCTTGTAGGTGTTATAAGTCTACATTTATGCATCAAGCTATTGGATCCTCTTTGGGATATCCTTTGCATAATCCAAGAGCCATTTTCTACTGTCTCTATTTGCATAACATAGTCTCTTCCTCTGAAACAAAAGATAACTTTTCTATTGTAATAGCTATAGGGAGACATTTGAAATTGGGGAAAGTTCTATTCTTTTGGAAACTGAGTTACCTTGCAGTTTCATGATTTAGTTTGGAGGATGGTCTGGTATCTACCTGGTTCCTCACAATGGAACCCCAAGATATTATAGATTTTATAATAATTTTAAGGACCCATGAGGAGATAACCCAGGGAAACATGACCTCAATATTTTCCCTTGTCTCAAAACTTAAAGAAATTGCGAGCACACTTCTACAGGTAAAGAATCAACTAGCCATCTTGGAGACAGTGTAATCTTCTTAGGCATATGGTAGAAACAATGAACAAATAAGCTCTCTCAATGGCATCAAATTAACAAGCCTCAGTGCAAGGGAACAATGAGGAAGAAAACACATAAGCACATATAATTGAAGCCATAGACATTGCAGAACAAGAACCAGCTTGCAATAGAGAAAGACCTGATGAAGTAGCAAGCTACCACTCTTTCCTCTAGTTTATGTTTTGTAAAACAATTAGTATTTTAGGAGTCTTTTTCAGGATATATAACAATAGATACTTTTTGAAAATTTTGTCATAGGATGTCAGAAAACTATGTATAATTTCTTGGACAGGCTTGTTGATAGTAAAGCAGGAAGTGATTAAATATGTACTAACAACGCTGACAGTTCTACTACAACCATTTTGATAATACAAATTCTCTAGTTCTTGTTAAAAAAAAACATGATTGGTTACTTAACTAGAAGATTGGAAAAGGAAAGCAAGAGAACTTCATAGGTTTTAGTCCCATGGGGTGGCCAAACCTTGAAAGGGGCCTGAAAAAGAACTTTATTACAAGGTAGCAAGAGCATTAGGAGGTTAGAAACTTGATAACCATGGCTAATTATAATGGCATTATTGACAATCCAAGATCGAAGTTATTGAAAGATATGATGATCTAGTCCATGCTCCATATTGCAGTTAGAGCCATGGTACACCGGGCCCTGATAAGAATCAAGGTTGTTATGGCCTCGCTGAACCAACTAGAGATGATAATATGGATTGGCAGGCCGATTCTTAGCCACTCTTCCTTTATGCTTTTTTATTCTATTTTAAGGTGGATTCTCTGTGTGATATCGGAGAGAAGAGTGGTGGGATTTCCTCAACGAAAAGGCCCTATGCATCCTAGGAAGGCGGTAGTAGTCCCAACAAAATCGGGTGGGGCTAGCTATGATTGCTTATTTTTATCAACTTATACAAAATCTTAAACATCCAAACAAATAAAAAATACCTCAATGAAGGAAGAAACTTTCTTGTTGAAAAATCTTCATGGAGAAATGAAGCATTTAAAAATAAATACTCCTTTCTTCCTATTCTTTGAAAAAAACATTTTAAAGGAAAAGGGGCTTGTAATATGCCTAATTAACTATTTATTAGATTAACAATGGAAAACAACCATTTCCTGTACCCTTACTCTTCGAATGTATAATTAGTTAAGCCAATTCGTTAAACATAGTGAGAAACATAGAAATCAAGAGTCGTGCATTATCCCCTGGGGATTTCAATAATTTTACTCAACAAGCTGCTTGCTACAACTACATTCATGTCTAGAAAGCAGACCACCATCTTGAAGACTTGCAATTTTACAGGCAACGAAGACACCACCTCATAGAGATCCATTATAGGTGGTTGAGGGAGGTAGAGTCATCTTGGAAGAAATTTTCTACGTCTAGTTAGAGCTTTGATGTCAATTCTATCTCACAGAATCCCATGAAGAGCTGGTGCAACACTCATAAGCAATTTACAAGAACAATCCAAAAAAGTAGACTTCATCGATAAAATTTGAAAAATAAGTTTTCTTGTCTCCTAAAATGCCAAAAGAATTCTAGATTGTCTTCTAGCTGGACTACTTCCAACTCTCTCTGCATACATGCCAAGTAGGCACACTTTATTTCATCCATAGCAGAGCCACCAACTCTTTCTACATACATGCCAAGTAGGCACACTTTATTTCATCCATAGCAGAGCCACTATGGAAACCAATGTGTGCCAATAAAAATCCCACAAAATGCTGCTTTTTGGTATTGTCTTTGAAAAAAATATAATTTAGACAAATTTGCTCATATTTGTATTTAACATACTGCAACATGAGGCTTCTTAATCTGTCTACATGCTATAGCCATGTGGAATTGAGGCCACATTGACAAATGGAGTCGTCAAAAGTAGTTTTTGAATGTAGTATTTTTGGAATGTAACAATTTTGAAATTTTAGTTTCGATTTGTTTTCCCTTTTGTTTTCTATTTTGAGATTTTTGGTTTGGGGGGGAGGGGAGGGGGGGGATTTTATTCCATGAAAATATAAGGGAGAAGACATTCATAGGATAGAAAGAAGGTCGTTGTCATAATAAAGTGCATAGTAGAAAAGATATTGTAATATTGATACCAGAATGAGGGCACATGTTGAACTGTAGACTTATTTACCTAAA
>CBVK0104182699.1:0-29627 GCA_900067695.1 Picea abies
TCTTTTACCCATGATTGGGGAGTGCTTCATGCACCTATAAAATGTAATTTTGGTTCTCTTTGGATGAATAAAATTACGAATTTTTCAGAGGAAAAAAAAACTTATTTAACTCAAAATAATGGACAATCCCTTGTTATCAAAAGACAAGGTTATATTCTTGCTTAATCCAATCACGAGCTTTATCATTTGAGGAGCCAAATTGTTTTGAGTCTCTTTCAAACCATGTAAATAAAATATAACACACTAATGGACCATTCATTTCCTAAGAGTCGTTAAAACTTTCCTAAATTGCATTAAAGAAATGTGAAATATCTTTGACAATGAATACTTAATAATCCATCTTCAATAGTGAGTTGAGATCGAATGAATACTTAATAATCCATCTTCAATAGTGAGTTGAGATCGAAATGTGGACATGGCAATAACTCAGATCATAGTAACTCCAATAAATTCTACCAATATTTTATTCTTATCAACATACCAATTTTAATACCACACTATTTTGGTTGCACTAATATAATTGCAATAGTTTTAATTTAGTAAGCACAATTTACTTTCTTTGAAAAATAACTAAGTTTCAACATCGCTTATTAACTCTATATATTAAAATTTTTTTTTAATATATATATATAAACTTCAAAATTTTGATCTAATAAGATAATATATATAGAACAATAACTATGTTTGGGCCCACTGCACATAGACTTATAACAAGGATTTGATATTCAATTGCTCACCTTGAGTGCTAAATTCAATCAAGTGATCATTAGTTGAGCCTACATTCAAATTTCATTGCAAAATTTATCCACAAATATGTTACATAAGGTTGTATCTCCTTCTTGGGTATTTAGAACAATCATCGACTATCTTTTATCCCTTTTTTTTTCTTATAGACATATTTTGCTCAACCAAATTGTGCAACATTGGTGGAGGCTCTAATGAATTTAATAGTTAAAAATCCTCTAACTTGGTCAAAAGCACTATAACTCATTCTAGATGAAAAACGACATAATGAAGCGACCTCTTTAACTCCCCTGATAGGCTATTTGTGAAATTAATCTACATGTGAGGGCTTTAGTTGATTTACATGATATTAGCTAGGGAACTCTTCCTGCGTTAGGAGGCATTGGGACCTTTGACGAAGCTACTAGCTTGGTGCAATCATTCCACTCCAAAACAAGCTACTCTATGAGACCTTGACTCAAATCAAGTTCTACACAAATAGAGGCACATGCAAGGAGGCCCTTGAAGACTTAGTTGTTAACAAACTTCAAAAATTGCCTCAAACCATTACCAATTTTCTCTAGGATTGGTGGAATCCACAAAAAATAGGTAGTTTGGATATACAAACTTGGATATGGGCAGTGGTAGTAGAAAAAATCATTGGATTGAACTCTAGAAACCAAGTTTGAAGGGAAAGGCCAACTTGTTACCAAAACTAGGGGCCCTCATCCAAGGCCTTGCGATGATTATCTAGGTTTTAAAAAAACACATTGAAGAAACCCACTTTGTAGACCATGTATATTTAACCCATTTTGTAAGAATGAATGTTGATGACCACAACTTATTCAAGCGACAAATGAGACCACATTGAAGACTATGAATGACCTAAGCAATCTATGGCACTTTCTACTTCAAGAATGGATTAATATCCAATTTGTCCATACAATGAATGCTCTTGAGGAGGACACTGGAGGGGAATATTTGAAAGAACAAGCCCTTGAAGAAGAGGGTATACTACAATGTAGCACACCACCATGCAATTGTAGCAATGATTACACTATGGACTCCCTGTTGATGCCATAATATCTTAGCAAGAAATCAAGATCTTATTTTGGCCAATTGATCCATATTGGATCATTATATAATTTTCCATATCTTGGTACTTTATGGGTGGAAAAATTGGAGGAATTGGATTGTAAGACCCATTTTAGTGGCAAGTCCTAGTTTGGATATTTGGAGTCTGGAACCTTCCATAGTCATTTTGAGACATCAAATGGAATATTTTTAGTCAAAACTTTGTGAGCATAGTGTAGAACCCCTTGACGTTGTTCTAGACATTGAGACCTTTCCAACAATGTGAAAATCACCTCAATTGGAACTTATATGCAGAAGTTATCCATCCCTCATGTTGACCTACCTTATTGACCACCATCGTACATGTGGATGCCACGTCAACCCCCATTATTCACACATGTGGGGCTAAGCATGTGTGAAATTTTAATAATATTTTGAAGGTCCAAAACCTTATCACTAATTGAGGGTTGAGGATGCAAAAACCCTAACCCTAGATGACTATTAGGCTATGTTAAATATCGAGCTGCTAGGAGGAGAAAGGGTTTCATTCTTTAGCATTGTACTTGTTCCATAGTTGAGCATAGCATCTAGTCATGGATTTGAGAGCATAAGAAAGGATGAATGAGATTATGTAGCAACCATTTAGGCCACGGTGTTAAAGGAAACTCCACGATGTTAAAGGAAACTCTGTAATGAATGCCTCTTTCTTTGCATTTGCATTTCATTATTGAAGAAAGGAGAACAAAGCATAGGCCTCACCTTCTAGCTGGGTTTTCTCTCATATTGGTTTTCCCAGGATACATCTTGTGTTCACTTGTGTGGATGGTGTGTTATTTTTCTTGTTCTTTCATTTTCATATTCAATTATTTTTCATAATATGAGCAATAATCTAGTGATAATAAATTTGAGATATAAGGAAATAAACATGCATTAATAAAATATTTCTGTATAATACAAGATTTGTTATGTCGAATTGTTCCATTGGAATATCAATAGTAGTTTACAAATCATATTGGTATCATAGCAGTTTTATTTGGGGTATTTTTGGAAAATTGTTGGATCCAGGAATTGGCTTAAGAAGGAAGTCACAAAACCCTAGCCATGGAAAATGAGTATGTTCATAGCAATACTCAGGATGTAGTAGAAGAGAGATTTTCAAGGCTGGAAGAGGAAGTTGTTGATATCCCTTGCAACATGACCCTCCTCGTGGTGGCTCTAGCAAACAATTTCAAACCTTTTAGGGAGGTTGGTGGTGTTGGCACCCTAAGGTTTTGGCAAGACCATGTGTGTGCCATGAGTTTGCACTATGTAGCTCCAAGATTCAATACCTGCATCAACCAATATTCTACTGCATGCGAAAACCAATTTTGTCCTACGCGCAAGGACTTGTAAAGTTTGCATGCATGCCAAATCCTCAAAGATATTTGGTAATGATTATAACCATTTTTGTAACAACCCCACTGATTGATCTGTAAATTTCAATGGATATTCCATTGGATAGTTCATCACAACATATCTATAAAATATTGAAATATTTACTGTGAAGGTTAATTTTCTTTAGATCTCAAATTCTTTAATTATTGGTTTTTTGCTTAAAATGTATGAAATGGATAAAATGAGAAAAATAGAGAACATAAATAAATACTCACGCACCATCCACAAATAAAAACAAGATATTACTTGGAAACCCAATATGGGAGAAAACCTAGCTAGAAGGTGAGGCTGCTCTACTCTCTTTTATTCAAATACAAGTACAAAGAAAGAGGCACTCTCTGTGGAGTCACCTTTGACACTCTGGCATGTATGGCTACTAAAAAATCTCTCCTCCTCTGTTATGCTCTCAAAATATCACTCCTAGGTGTTTTTCTCAACTATGGAACAAACACAGTGCTAAAGAATGGAACCCCTTCTCCTCCTAGTGGCATGGTATTTAACATCGCTCGATAGTCATCTAGGGGTAGGGTTTTGATTTCCTCAACCCTTAATTGTGATAGGGATTTGGACCTTATAAAATATTATTGAAATTCCATACATGGATAGACCCATATGCATGAGTAATGGAGGTTGTTGTGGCATCTATTCATACCATGGTGGTCAACATGGTAGGTCAACTTGTGGGAGGCATAACTTTTGCATACAAGCTTCGATTAACATGATTTTTGCATTGTTGGAAAGTTATCAATGTGTATAATAGTGTCAAGGGATCCCAATCTAAAGCTGGGAAATTTTTTACCCTAAAAATTTTTGTTTGATACCACAAAATGGCTCTGGGAGGTTTCAAATCCCAATTTTCCAAACTGGAACCAACCATTAAAATGACCCTGCAAGTCGATTCATCCAATTTTTTCCACTCTGAAAGCATCGAGATAGATGAAAAATAATAGAATGATCCAATCTAGATCATATATCCCCATTTAGGGAGGCTTTTGGTCCCCAAAATCTTTACTGAATGAGGTGAGGAAATTTTTCTTGTACCTTCTCCCTAGAGTACCACTTTGCTTTGCCTAGAAGTTGTCCTTTCAACCCAATATTCCAAAGTTCATGTTTCCCTTGTCTTGTAGTTCTGAACCACTTCTCCAAAAGTGTGTCCTTTCCCAACTCTGTTTGAGCATCCAGTGCTAAGTCCTCTATGGAAGGTAGGACTTGCTCCTCCTCCCGATCCAACATGGAAGGTTCATAGAGTTCGATATTCTCCATATTCACTACTAAGTAAATGTGTATGTATGGGGGTAGATTAAGTTTGTAGGTGTTATCTCCCACCTTATGCAATATCTTGAAAGGTACATACCATAGAGCCTTGATATTCTTACCATGCCCCTATAGTATTTTCTTATTCATTTGTAACCAAACTTTGTCTCCCACTTTGAATGACTTCTTGGTTCTGTGTTGATCATGTCTGGCCTTGTATTTTTCCTATGACTTCTTCAACATCTCTTGCACTTGCAAATGGATTTTCCTAATCTTCTCAACAAATTTATCTTCTCTCAATGCATCTCTTGTGAGTTCCTCCCTCACTCTTCCTTGATGTCCATATACAACATCCAAGGGTGAAGGTGGAAAATATCCAAAGCAAGTTTCAAAATGTAACTTACCAATAGAAGTGCAGATTACTCTATTATAAGAGTGATGTATGTAGATCAAATTTTCATCCCATTTATTCTTATGATTCTAATTGTAACCTCTCAAAATATGCAACAAAGTCTTTTTGACTACTTCTATCTTCCCATTTGTCTTTGGATGGAATGCTATAGATCTCTTCAACATAGTGTCCATATTCTCCCACAATGTAGTCCAAAATCTAGTGAGAAATATGGTATCCATGTTTGAGATAATGCTCCTTGGTATCCTAAAGTGCAACCATATATGTTCAAAGAAAATGTTTGTTGCTTCTTGTCCTTTGGTTGTCTTTTTACAAGGCATGATAATGAACATCTTGTTGAAATTTTCAACTACCACAAATAGATAGTCATGTCCCTTCCTTATTGTTAGTAAAGTTCCCACAAAGTCCATGGAAATGATTTCCCAAGGTCGAGTGGGTATAAGTAAGGGATGGTTTAGACCTTGATTTTTGTTACTGGGCTTGTTGGCACAACAAAGTATACATCCTCTAGTATATTGTGCTACATCTTCTTTCATTATGTGCCAATACACATACCTTTGTAAGTTGGAAACTGTCTTCCTAACTCCAAAATGTCATGCAACCTTGGAGGTGTGAGCTTGTAGCACACCTAATCCCCTAACCCTCACTTAGGTTGGTGGGATGTCGCAAATTTCTCTTCTTTGACTTACTAAGATCCGAGCAATGTACCCTATTATTGGATTATGCTCGTCGAGAGCTTTCCAATGACTATAATCTTGCCCAAATCCGAGCCTGATATCCAGAGTTATGACCTCCTAATTCTTTTTGACCCTCTGTCGTGTGGCATCCACATGGTTGATTTTCATTTGCACCATCTGATGTGGCACTCACATGGTGCTTACCACATGGATCATCACCTCAATAGTTATGATCTCTTAGGACCCTTCCTCATTTTCATCAGGGTTCTCTTTCTCTCATGGAGACATAAGTCACCCACGACCCCAAGCTCCGACGACAAACTCAGGTCAGTCCAATTTTAAGATCTGATGACTCGTGGGTCTTAACAGCCAATGGCTTTGATCGAGTTGATGCCTCCGAATCGCATGATGATTAACACATGCTCTTTGAAACTCTTCTAAGGAAACTAGGTGGGGCCTACGACAATTTATAGTTGAGGCTCCATCTCACCCGTCCATCGATCAACGACCCTCGTCTAACATTGTAAAGGTCTTCATAGTTGTTGAAGTGCACTCACTTCAACTCCAAATCCTACACTCGACTGCCTGGTCCTGACGATCACTTATACAGATCTGACGGTGATCGAAACACCCCCATCAATGTTTAGGATCCAACCCCCGATTTCTACCTAGGTGATGGTTAATGTTATTGGTCCCCTTCTTCGTGGCCAGTCAAAAGAGATCCAATGGAGGTGATATGTCTAGACCTCTTCCAACAGATCAACGACTCCCATGTACTTCGTCATTGTCGGATCTCTGCTCTCGTCTCCTCTTCAATACTTTTGATTGCTTTCCTTTCGACGAAACTAGGGTCGACATCAATGACCCAAAATTTTCCTTTATGGCCTCCACCCAATCAACGACTACTATGCTCTCATCCCCTTTCTTCATCAAAATGGATCTCATAGATCTAACAGTGAGGATATATCTAAGGCATATGGCCTCTCTTCTTCATCGTTGGAGTTCCCCACTCCAACTCTTAGTCATTTTCAAGGACTTTGTCCCCTATGAATGGCTCAGATGTGTTCAGTGCATTGAACCGACGGTTAAGAGTCACTCCGACTCAAAACATAATATTCTTCATTGGAAGACAGTGCGACTTGGGACTTAGTCATGTTCTAGGTTCTAATAGGCCAACACCCTTTGGTTTTCCAAGTCTTCAGGTTTCACAAACCACTCTAAGGCCCTTATGGTCCTTTCGATTTCATCGTAAGTGAATTTCTTTCATATCTTGCAAGCTTTCCACTTAAGTATAAGAGGTTCTAACAGGGCTTAGGTTTCCTCATTCTTCCTATAACTTTTCAGAGACTGGGATTCAACCATTACCTCCCCAGATGAAGTCCTTACCTATATCATGTAAAATTTCCTCTCATGCTTCAAGACTTCTAGAAATACACAGTACCACAGAGTATTCATTGTACTTCATAAATTCAGTAATTCAATAGTGGAAATAAAAACATGCATTCCATTTTATTCATAGCTTTCATACATTCAAATGAATTCATATTTTCCATAAACTTGAATCCACACATTTACAATATCATCGAACAATAAACAAGCCATATTAACACTTATATGTTCAAGAAAGTATCAACATCCAACTGACTGAGAGAGGTTGCCTTTCCTCCCAACCTTAGGCCATACTACATAGTATCGTCCTACAGTATGCCACCCTCGTTCCAAGCCATGATATCTCAAGGAAACTATTCAGTTGGTCTTCAAATTCAGGTGATCCATGAATATTACTCTCCTTCCTTCGTTGACAATAGTAGAAGTTTCACCCTTCCCAGTGGACTTAGGGATTCCACATGTTTATTAGGTAGTTTTTCAATTGGATTTCATCTGCACAAGGGAGCCCCTTCTCTATTATACAGTCCCTCGATGAACTCCCTTTACTAGTCTTGGTTTTTGTCTTGTAGGTACCAAGTTGCGGCCCTTTATTGCTCTAGTCTGGATTCAAGTCTCCTCTATTTTAGGGTGATCATCATTAAATTGGACAACCTTCTTTTTTTCTTCAGGAAATCTCTGCACTTCTTCCTCTTCAACCCATGCCAATGAGTAAATCTATTCTTTACGCCTTCGGCCCGTGAGATCGTAGCTCCAACTCTTACTCAGAGTATTTTCTCTATGTATTGTGTGTTGTTCTCCCTTCTACACCGATGTCCATGTCTATCTTCCTTTGTCTCTGTTTTCGTGTCTATTGCTCCCCTCTATTGGTGATGTTTTTTACCTTTGGTATTTTCCTCTACCTATCCTTGGGACTCTTGTGGCTTCTGTCAAACATGACCTATTTTATGGAGTCTAAATTTTTTAAGCAGTAATTATGTGGTGTCCTACTGTCAGGTCATTTAGTTGACCCATTTTTCCTTTTTTAAGAGACCAAAATTGTCATCAATTATTAACTACTCCAACCATTTCCTTGAATTTAATTACTAGTCAGATGGCCCCAAATCGATCTAGGTACGCTCGTAAGTGTAAGCTCATGTTTACGAGTATATGCAAGCTTCCTATTTTCTTCACTAAAACATCTCAGCTTCATCTCACCTGTCCACTTCATTAATTCCACATGTGATATCATGGATAGTACTTTCAAGGCTTTCTCCACCTCAGTCAGCTATTTGGTGTTTTCATTAATCAAAACAAGATTACAAGCTTCATAATCATAACCATACAAAGTATTAATCATAATTACAACTATGGGGGAAAACAAGGTGTTACATTCCCCTCCCCCTTAAAGAAACATTGTCCTCAGTGTTTAAAACACCATGTATATACAATTATACAGAAAACAAAAATGGGTATGGCATTCTCATAGCATCTTCCAGTTCCCATGTGGCCTCATTTGCTCCAAAGTGCTTCCATTGCACCTTGACCTGCATGAGAACCTAGTTCTAGAGAAATGTCTCTTTCCTATCCAGGATGTGTTGAGGCTCGAGTTGGAATTCTCCCTCAGGTTCCACTTGTATCACAGTCCAATCAATAACATGATTAGAATCATTAATATATATTTTTAATAAGGATACATGGAACACATTGTGAGCTCTAATAGTAGGTGGCAAGGAAATTATGTATGCCACTAGTCCCACTCTTTCCAAGACTTCAAATGGTCCATAATAGAATGGCACTAAATTGGCACAAGTTTCCATCCTTAGGGAGATCCTTTTGGGTTTCACCCTGATGTACACATGATATGCCACCTTAAATTCTTTATGAGTCCTTTTTCTATCTACATAGATTTTTTGTCTATCTGGGGATGTTTTTAAATTTTGCCTTATTCTAATAACTTCTTGTTCCATTTCTCTTAACATGTATAGAACAAGTGTGATCCTATCCACTAGATTGTCCCAACTAATTGGAACTTTACATCTTCTGCCATACAGAGCCTCGAATGATCTCATCTTTAGCGACTCTTGATAACCATTATTGTAGGAAAATTATACCAAGGGTAGATATTCTTCTCTTGATAACCATTATTGTAGGAAAATTATACCAAGGGTAGATATTCTTCCCATTGTTTGGGCCGATGCATAAGATTCATCCTTAACATGTCTTCCAACACTCTATTTACCCTTTCACTGTATCCATTTGTTTGAGGATGGTAGGCTATGTTGAATGACAGTTGTGTTCCTGATCCCACAAACAAACCTTTCCAGAAATTCGAAGTGAATTCCGCATCTCTATCTGAAATAATATTCTTGGGCACACCATGCAAGCTAAAAATCTCTTTCAAGAAAACATCACCAACATACATATCTTTAAATTTGATTTGATTGGAATAAAGTGAGATGCCTTGCTCAACTTATCCACCACTACCACGATTGCATCATGTTTCTTAGTTGTCCTTGGAAAACCCGTGATGAAATCCATGGAAATAGTTTCCCACTTCCATTATGGAATTCATAATAGTTGCAATAGTATGGCAAGGTGCTTATGTTCAAATTTTACCTATCGACACTCAAAGCACTTTGCAATGTCCTGCTTCATTCCTGGCCAATAATACAATTTCCTCACTATCGTTATCATTTTCTGATAACTAGGATGACCCACAGAAGGTCTTCGATGAAACTCATCCATAATGACGTGCTTCATCTTTGTTGAATCAGGTACATACAACCTATTGTTATAAAAAAATAACTCATTTGTTGTAAGATGGTATTCCTCATACTTCTTCACGTTTGGATCTTGTTGCAAACTTTCTTTTACCATATTGAAAATATTATCCTCGAAGAGGCTTATTATCTGAAATTTTCTCTTTTTCAAGGCCTTGAGTCAGTTCCCATGTGGCCTCATTTGCTCCAAAGTGCTTCCATTGCACCTTGAACTACACGAGAGCTCGGTTCCAGAGCATTGTTTCTCTCTTGTCCATGATGCATTGTGGTTTGGAATAAAACTTGCCCTATGGTTCCACCTATATCATAGTCCAGTCATTAACATGATTAAGGTCATGAACATATTTATTTAATAAAAACACATGGAACACATTATGAGATTTAACTAAGGGTTGTAATGCAAATCTGTATGCTACATGCCCCATTCTCTCCAAGACTTCGAAAGGTCCGCCAATAGCAAGGTGCCAATTTAGAACATGTTCCATTCTTAAGGAACTTCTCTTCAGATTCACCTATATGCATAGCTCTTTTGTCTATCCCGAGCTATCTTCTAATGCTGCATTATCTTGATCAATGCATGTTCCATTTCCCTCAACAACTCTAGCCCAAGTGTGATTCTATCCATTGGATTGTCCCAGCTGATTAGAACTCTACACTTCCTGCCATATAGAACCTCAAACGAGATCATCTTAAATGATTCTTGATAACCATTGTTATAGGCAAACTCTACCAGGGGTATATACTCTTCCCACAACTTGGGATGATGCATAACATGCATCCTTAACATGTCCTCTAACACTCTGTTCACTCTTTCAATATGACCATCTATTTGAGGATGGTAGGCCATGCTAAATTCCAATTGTGTTCCCCTATTTGAGGATGGTAGGCCATGCTAAATTCCAATTGTGTTCCCAAGCCTGCAAACAATTTTTTTGAAAAACTTAAGGTGAACTTGGCATCTCTGTCCAAGATTATGGTCTTAGGTAGACCATGCAATTTGAAAATTTCTTTTATAAAAACATTAGCAACATCTATGGCATTAAAGGTAGACTTAATAGGAATAAAATGAGTTGCCTCGCTCAACTTATATACTACAACTATGGTTGCATCATGTTTCTTGATTGTCTTTGGAAAACCAGTAATAAAATCCATGGAAATTGTCTCCCATTTCCACTCTAGAATTTGCAAAGGTTGCAACAGACCCACGTGATGTTTTTGCTCAACTTTCACTTGCTGGCACTCTAGACATATATCAATATACTCGGCAATGTCTTGCTTCATTTTAGGCCAATAATACAACTGCCTCACTTCTATTACCATCTTTTGATAATCAGGGTGACCTACATAAGGTCTCCTATGGAACTCATTCATAACTAGGTTCCTCAAATATGTTGAATTAGGCACATACAACCTATTATTATACATCAACAAATTATCATCCCCAAGTTGATATCCTTCATACTTCCTTTACTTGGGTTCTTGTTGTAACCCTTCTCTTACCTAGTTGAAGAACTAATATTCTTGCAAGAGGGTTTTAATCCTTTGCTTGATGTCAAGCTCTCCTACACTTGTCGTTGCTAAGTGTATTGTCTATACACTTCGACTGAGTGCATCTGCAACTTTGTTCTCTTTCCATTTAATGTGTTTGATTTCAAAATCAAAATTGCTAATCATCTCCCTCCACCGAGCCCGTATAGCATTCAACTATGGTTGGTCGAACAAATACTTTAGACCACAATGGTCTGTAATCAAAACAAACCTCCTTCCAAGAAAATAATGTCTCCACATCTTCAATGCATGCATAATTGATGCAACCTCTAGATCGTGAGTGACATACTTCTGGGCATGCTCATTTAGCTTTCGTGAGTCATAAAAAATCACTTGTCCTTCTTGCATAAGAACCCCATCGAGTCCTTCCTTTCAAGCATTATTACAAACCAAGAAATCATTTTCATGGTCTACAATATTCAAAATAGGGGCATTAGTCAAAATATGTTTCAGGTGCTAGAAGCTATCCTCACACTCTTGTGACCATTCAAATTTATTCCCCTTTTGTTGTAATGAGGTAATGGGATTACCTATATTGGAAAATCCCCTTATAAACCTCTTGTAATACCCAACCAATCCTATGAAAGATCTTACCTCTGTTACATTCCTGGGGTTAGGCCAATCCATGATTGCCTTGATCTTTTTAGGATCTATTACCACTCCTTCTTCTGAGATTATGTGGCATGAGTGTTGGATTTCCTTCTGAAAGAAATCATATATTCTGAACTTAGCATAGAGTGGATGTTCTCTCAACACCTGTAATACCAACCTAATATTTTCTTCATGCTCTTCTTTAGTATTGGAATAAACCAAAATGTTTTCCACAAACACTAAGACAAATTTGTCTAGGTACTTGTCGATCATGCTATTAATTAAGCACACAAATGTGGTTGGTGCATTTGCAAGTCTAAATGACACCACCATGAATTCATAGTGCACATACCTCGTTCTAAAGGATGTCTTGTGGATGTCCTCATCCTTGATCTTGACTTGGTGGTATCCTAACCTTAAGTAAATATTTGAGAAAATTGCAGCTCCTCTGAGCTAATCAAAGAGTTCATCAATCCTGGGAAAATGATACTTGTTCTTAATGGTAATCATATTCAGCTTCCTATAGTCTATACATAGGCACAACGTACCATCCTTCTTCTTCAAAAACAAGATTGGTGCTCCCCCATGGATACACTTGACCTAATATAACCTTTATTCAACATTTCTTTTAGATGTAACTTCAGCTCCACCAAGTCTAGTGTAATCATTCTATAATTTACCTTTGATGTTGGTATCGCTCGAGGTGCGAGATCTATCGAAAAATGAAGATCTCTCTTTGGAGGTTGTCCAGGTACCTCTTCTGGGATTACATCCTTAAATTCCCACTACACAGGATGATCTTCAACCTTCATCTCCTTGCCTTCCACTGAGTTTAGCACTTGTATAGAATACAAGGGGCACCCTTTTCGACTAAACTTCTTAAGCTGCAACACCAATATTTTCCTTACCGAAACTAGCGTCCGAATGCCTTGCAAAATTCTTGCATTGCCTTTTTCACATTCACATTCTAGAGTTTTCTCATAACAGTTCAGCTTTGCCTTGTGGGTATCTAACCAATCCATATCCAACAAAACATCATATGAGCCTAGGGGTAGGATATTCAAGATTGTCTAAGTTTGTAGTCCACTTATCTCAAATGGACAAGCTTTTATGACTTCAACCACTTTTCTCTTAGTTCATGTGGATACTTGAAATAACGACACTTTTGCATGTTTATTCCTTTGTAATCACATGCTTCAACAACTTGTGCTGAGATATAACTAAGGTTATATCTAGGTTCAATTAAAATACAAACATGTTTCTTGGAAATTGTACCTTCCAACTCTACTACAAAATCTTGGTGGTCTACTTGTTGATTCTCCATAGTTGCATATATCCTTGGCACACTTCTAGCCACATCATTGACTGTAGTTGCTTCCTGTACATGATACACATTTTTACTGTCATGTGGTCTGTGAGGATAATACCTCAATAGGTGTGGTTCTCCACATCCCCAACATTGCAAAGGTTCTTTCTTAGGTTCCTCTTCTCTTTCTCTTGCTTGCTCTGTTGGCCTATATCCACTTTGAGATGGAAAATTATGTTGATCCACACTTCTACTTGGATGAAAAAAATGTGCACTCTTCATTGAATTCTTGTATGGAAGTCACTTGAATCCCTTTTTCTTGAATCCACTCTTATCCATCCTTTCTCACTCTTTAGAAGGCTCTTTCTTGTGCCTAGACCAATCATAAAAACACCTGGCCTTCCTTATAGTGTCTTCCAATGTCTTTATCTTGTCAAATTCAATTCTATATTGATATAACCATGGTAATCCATTGAGAAAATGTTTCACTATTGATTTCTCGTCCTTGAGGTAGGGAACATACCTCAACAGTTCCATGAATATTTTAGCATAAGTGTCCATAGTAAGTTGGACCAACTTATGCTCATGGAATTCCTTGATTTTGTCATCGAAATACTTCTCTGATAAGTCTGTCTTTATGAAGTACCTCTCAAAATTCTTCCAAGTCAGTATGTTCTCCTTTAGTCCTTTTATTTCCTTGAGGTCTTCCCACCAAATGGGGGCTCCTCCATTCATATTAAAAATGCCAATTTTTTCCTTAGTATTTTCAAAGTAATTATGTACCCGAAAGTAATTCTTTAGACCAAACAACCATGCCTTGACTTCTTCTCCTTTCTTAATCTATCTTTCAAAGGTAGGCAACTTAGCCTTCTTGAATTCTTTGGTTATATAATTTTGAGAACGTCTCTTGTTCCTCTTCAAAACACTCGTTCTAGTGTCACTGTTGGAAAAATCTTCAGATGTAATCTTCCTACTATATGACTTCATGGAAACACTTCCACCAGACCATATTTTCTTGGCATCCCAATGCCTTTCCTTGGAATAACTTCTCCCCACATTGTTATGATCCAATCCATGCATTTGAGCATCCAACGGGGTCTTCAATTTTTCTGATTGCTACAATTATGTGTTACTAGGGCCTTGTTGTAGATGCTTCCGGATTTCAGACAAACTCTGTTGTAGTACTACATTCAACTCTTCCTACTTGGTTTGAGCTTTCATGAGCCTCTCATTATCTGCCTTCAGGCTTCTAATAGTGGCCATCAAATCAGGATGGGTTTTTATATCCCTCCGACCACCATATTCCTCATCTCTGAAGTGTGATGTGTCTTCCATGCTACACTGCACCATTCACCTTTTATTTCCCTTCAATACATCCTACACGATGATAAAAAAAACCCTTATTAGCAATTCCATTTCATCAATAAAAATACGCATGCAAGGCATCATCAAAATTTTCTAAACAGTTTTAAGCGGCCTCAGTGGCCCACTCAAGCCTAAAGTTTGAAATTTGCTATGATACCACTCTGTAGCACACCTGACCCCCTAACCATCACTTAGGATGGTGGGATATCACAATTTCCTCTTCTTTGACTTACTACAATTTGAGAAATGCACCCTATGATTGGATTCTTCTCGTTGAGAGCTTTCCAATGACTATAATATTTCCCAAATTTGAGTCTGATATCTAGAGTTATGACCTCTCGATGTTTTTCGACCCTCTTCCACATGGAATCCATGTGGCTACTTGTAATTTGTGACATCCGCTGTGGCACTGATGTGGCACCTGCCACCTAGATCATCGCCTCAATAGTTACGATCTCTCAGGACCCTTCCTCATCATTGTCGAGGTTCACTTTCTCTCATGGATACATATGTCACCCATGACCCCAAGATCCGATGATGAACTCAGGTGAGTCTAGTTTTCAGATCTGACGGTTCTCGGGTCTTAACATCTAATGACTCTAATCGAGTCGGTGCCTCCAAATTGCATGATGATTAAATATTTCTCTTTGAAACTCTTCTAAGGCAATTAGGTGAGGCCTATGACTATCTATGACTGAGACTCCATCTCACCCATCCATTCGATCAATGACCGTCGTCTAACCTTGTAAAGGTATTTATCATCATCAAATTTCACTCACTTCTACTCTAAGGCATACTCTCGACTATCTGGTCTCGACGATCACTTAGCCAGATTTGTCAATGATCAAAACACCTCCATCAACGTTGAGAATCCAACCCTCGGGTTCTACTTGGGTGATGGTTAATGTTATTAGTGCCCTTTTTTGTGGACAATCAAAAGAGATCCAATGACAATGATATGTCAGGACCTCTTCTGATAGATCAACGGATCCCATGTACTTCATCATCGTTGTCTCTATGCTCCCATCTCCTCTTCAAGATTGTCGACTGCTCTCCTTCTGACGAAACTAGGCTCGACATCAATGACCCATATTTTTCCTTTCTAGCCTTCGCCCAATCAATGACTCCTATGCTCTCAGCCCCTTTCTTCGTCAAAATGGATCTTACAGATCCAATAGTGAGGATATATCTTTTCATAGATCTAAGGCCTATGGTCTCTCTTCATCGTCGTCGAAGTTCCTTACTCCAACTCTTATTCATTTTCAAGGACTTTGTCCTCAATGAATGAATCAGATGCAATCATTGCACCAAATTGACGGTTAAGAGAAGCTCCGACTCAAAACACAATATTCTTCACTAGAAGATAGTTCGACTTGGGATTTAGTCAAGTTATGGGTTCTAACAATCCAACACCCTCGATGGGACTTATGATGAAATTCCATCATAACTGAAGTTGTTGCATATATTGCAATATTTCCACGTAAGTGTAAGAGGTTCTAACATGAATTGGGGTTCCTCACTCTTCCCAGAACATCTTAGAGACTGGGATTCCCCTGTCACCTCCCTAGATGAAGTTCTTACCCATATCCTGTAAAATTTCCTCTCAAGCTTCAAGACTTCCAAAAATACACAGTACCACAAAGTATTCATTGTACTTCATAAATTCAGTAATTCAATAGTGGAAATAAAAACATACATTCCATTTTACTTAGAGCGTTGATACATTCAAATGCATTCATATTTTCCATAAACTGGAATCCACACATTTACAATATCATCAGACAATAAACAAGCTATATTAACACTTATCTATTCAAGAAAGTATCAAAAACCAACTAACTGAGAGAGGTCACCTTTCCTCCAAACCTTAGGCCATACTACATAGTACCTTCCTACAGTACGCCACCCTCGTGCTAAGCCATGATATCACAAGGAAATGAATCAATTGGTCTTCAAATTCAGATGATCCAGGAAGGTTACTCTCCTTCCTCTGCTCACAACAACAAAAGTTTCTCCCTTCCCACTAGACTCAAGGATTCCATAGGTTTATCATGTAGTTTATCAACTAGATTTCCTCTACACAAGGGTGCCCCTTCTCTGTTATACAATCCCTCAATGACCTCCCCTTACTAGTGTCGATTTTTGTGCAATAAGTACCAAGTTGCATCCCTTTATTGCTCCAGTCTAGATTTGGGTCTCCTCTGTTTTAGGGTGATCATCATTAAATTGGATAAGCTTCCTATTTTCTTCAAGGAAATATCTCCACTTCTTTCTCTTCAACATGCGCTAATGAACACCTTTGTTCGCTCCGCCTTCAACTCGTGAGCTCGTAGCTCTGACTCTTCCTCAAAGTATTTTCTCTATGCATTGTGTGTCGTTCTCCCTTCTACACCGATGTCCATGTCTATCTTCCTTTGTCTCTGTTTTCATGTATATTGCACCCCTCTCTTGGTGATGCCTTTCATCTTTGGTCTCTTCATCTACCAATCCTTGGGACTCCCGTGGCTTCTGTCAAATGTGGCCTTCTATCTGGATTCTGAGTTTCTAAAGGGGTAATTGTGTGGTGTCCTGCTGTCAAGTCATTCAGTTGACCCTTTTTTCCTTCTTCAAGTGACTAAAACCGTCAACAATTATTAGTTGCTCCAACCATTTCCTTGAATTGCATTACTAGTTACACGGCCCCATATCGATCTAGGTATGTTGGTAGGTGTAAGCTCATGTTTACAAGTACAATAAAGCTTCCTATTTTCTTCACTAAAAAATCCCAGCTCCGCCTTACCTACCCACTTCATCAATTCCACTTGTGATATCATGGATAATACATTTAAGGATTTTTCCTCCTTGGTTAGTTGTCTGGTGTTTTCATTAATCAAAACATGATTACATGCTTCATAATCATAACCATATGAATTCTTAAGCATGATTACAACTACGGGGGAAAACAAGGTGTTACAGAGCCTCTTTGATAAGTTGCAGTCCTTCACCTCTAGGGACATAGAGCTTATTAATATTGTAGAGTAACCTATTCTAGAAATGATAGTCATCCTTTTCGTCACCTTCTTCTATACGAATTTGGCCATATAGTTGTTGAAACACCTCCTTGAAGTTCTCATCTTCTATGTATGCCTCTTTGTATGTATCATGGGTAAAAGGATCCATGTGCATCAGAGTTTCCAAAGCTGTAATAATGGATGTGGGTGGCCTTGAAAGCATGTTTGCAAACCTGTTTTTGCATCACTTCTTATACTTGATGACTGGATGAAATTGTTGTAAAAACCCCATTCACTTGTAATGTCTGGTTTGTTGTAGCTTTCTTTGGGCCTACAAACACTGTAGTTTTTGGTGATCTGCGTGGATGATGGTATCCTTTCCCATCAGATAGTACTTCCACTTCTTAACACCTTGAACCAGGGAATAAAGTTCCTTATCATATCTAGGGTAGTTGAGAAATTCCCCATGAAATATTTAATAATGATATCATACAAGCCTTCCTCCTTGCATCAAAATTTCTCCCATGGCATACCCGCTTTCATCTGTCTCCACTTCAAAAGGATTTTGCAAGTTTGGTAATATGAGAATTGATGCTTGATTGATCTTTATATTCTGCTCATCAAAAGCCTTATACTCATTCTTGCCCCACTGGAAACTCTTACCACTCATTGTTATGGCATGGAGTGGTGCAACTACTACTGAAAATGAAGCTATGAACTTCCACAAGTACTATTCTTCCCCCAAAAAACTCCTAACTTTAATGATATTTGTAGGAACTGGCCATTTCATGTTGGCCTCCATCTTTGTGAGATTTATATTGAGCTCCCCTCCATTGATCACATGCCTCAAATACACCAAATATTGTTGAGCAAGCTCACATTTCTTGAGGTTATCCAGTATTCGATGGTTTTTCAAAGTCTCTAACACCTGCATGAGATGTGAGGTGTGCTCCTACCAGGTAACACTATAAACCAATATATCATCCAAATAGACTATAACAAATGAATCTATATATGGGTGTAATACATCATTCACCAATCTCATAAATGTAGCTCGTGCATTACATAAACTAAATGGCATGGAAAACCATTCATACAAGCCTTGCCTTGTCTTGAAGGCATTCTTCCAGGTGTCCTCTTACTTGATGTTTACCTGGTGGTATCCTAATTTGAGATCCAACTTGGTGAAATGTTTTGTGTGCTGCAACTGATCTAACAAATCATTGATCTTTGGAAAAGGATATTGATTTTTGAGTGTAACCTTGTCCAATGCTCTGTAGTCCATACACATTCGCCAAGTCCCATCCTTCTTTGGTACAATTATGATAGGTGACCCACAAGGTGAGGTGCTTGGTCGAATCACACACTACTCCAACTGCTTCTTCACTTTTTTTTCTTCCATAATGGATTGTCTATACAAATCAAGATTTGACAATGGGGAGTCTAGAAATAACTATATTTCGTGCTCCACTTCCCTCTTGGGTGGTAGCCTTTTAGTCTACTGGAAAACTACTCTATATGCCTATAAAAACTCCTCCAACTGATGTTTTTGTTCTTTAGTAAACCCCTCCAAGGATGCCTTTACTCTTATCGACTCATCCTCAGTTTGATTTTCTCTTAAGAAAAGTAAAACATATTTCTTAATGGAACTAACCAACTTCTTGTCTTGGTTGGCACTTACTGGTGAGATCTTTGGCTTTCCTTTATGCACATTGATGATGTATGAATTCCCATCCTTTATTAGTTAGTATCGGTTGGTTCTCCACATGAAAATTGCATCCTTCATATACATGTAGGGGCTTCCAAACACTACTCCACATACGTCAAGGGGTACTACGTCAAATTCCACTTCATCAATAACATCAACACTTACAACAAATTTAATATTACATTGTTTCATTACCTTGATCTATGCATACTTGTTTACCCATTCCAATGGATATGGGATAGGATGATCATGAACCTCCAATCCAATCCAACTAACTAGATTCGTTGTTATGAGATTGGCCTGTGAACTAGAGTAAAATAGGGCGTCTACCTTGGTCTTCTTGACTTGGATCTTGATGTGGAAGAGTTTGGTCATATCCTTCTCTTCTTGGTGATGAAGTATACTCAAATTCACCTCCTTCTGCACTAATGTGAAGACAATATTCTCATCCACATCGGATCTGCTTTGAACATGATTGCTCGAATCCGTGGCGATAATATTCTTTTTCTTTGTATCCTTCTTGTGGTTCTTTGGGTTCATCTATGGATGTAGTTTCCAACACTTTTCCTTTGTGTTCAATCAATATTGTAATGGTTATAATGGTTGTTAGGATCCTTGCACTGATGTGAAATTGTTTCCATCTTCTTATCCTTTCCCCCTTTCCACTTCTTCTTCCCCTCATTGGAATATTCCTAGTGCTCTTTCTTATTGGAAGCATTTGGTTTCCCTTTCTTGTGGCCTATGTCTTCTAGATACTATGCATGTACACATGCCTTTCCCACTATCCTTGGCTTGAAAAACATCATGTGCTTTCATAGATGGCTATGTAGACCCCACAAATACTTGAGGAGTACATCTGGGCTCTTGTGAGAGATACCCAACATGATGGCCATTTTTTTGAACTTGATGGTGTACTCCTATACACTCTACCCTTTCTTTTACCTGAAGTAGTGACACCAAATCCATTGGTCCTCTACATACTCAATAGGGTATAAATGGGACTTAATGAGGGTTTTGAATTCCTCCCACCTAGTTATAGTGGATCACCCTCTAGCCTAAGTGTTTAGGTATCACTTTCCCACCAGGTTAAAACATGGCCCTCTAAATTAGGTCTGGCAAATTATATATTTTGTTCTTCATATATATGGTGAACATTGAAATAAACTTGTAGTTTTTGCAACCAATGATTAAGTTTTAATGCATCGACCTCACCTTGGCATGGCTTTATGTCCACTTTTTCTTCTATCTTGAATAAATATTGTGAATGGTTTATGGTACTGGAACTCAACTGCTCTTTCTCGGCTTCTTTCTGTGACTCCTTTTCTAGGTCTTTGTTATCCCCCAATTTCCCATATGATCTGATATCTGAGTTCAAGCTTCCAACTTCTCCTAATGGTCCAATATTTCTTTCTAGAGCTGCCATGAGAAGGGACATATTGCAAGATATTTCAACAAATTTCTCTTCCAGCCTTGCAAATCTCTCCTTTACTATCTCAAGGGTTGTTATGAACACACTCGTCGACCATGGCTAGGGTTATGTGACTTTATTCTTAAATTGATTCATGGTTCCGTGCAAATTTCCACAAATGCCCCAAGAAAACCTACACTGATAACAATGTGATCTATAAATTGTTGTGGATATTCCACTGGATAGTTCATCAGAACAAATCTATAAAATACTAAAATATTTACTATGAAGGCTAATTTCCTTTAGATTTCAGATTCTTTAATTACTGGTTTTCTGCTTAAAATGCATGAAATAACTGAAATGCAAAAAATAGAAAACAAAAATAAATACTCACACACCATCCACGAATAAACATAAGATATAACCTGGGAAACCCAATATGGAAGAGTTTGGTCATATCCTTCTCTTCTTGGTGATGAAGGATACTCAGATTCACCTCCTTCTGCACTGATGTGCATAAAATATTCTCATCCACATCGGAGCTGCTTTGAACATGATTGCTCGAATTCATGGCGATAATATTCCTTTTCTTTGTATCCTTCTTGGCGATAATATTCAGAAGAGCAGAGAAGAATAAGAGCTAAGAGATACACAAGAAGAGTCTGGAAAAGGAGGAAATTCGAGCACAAAAGCAAAGAAAACAAAGTAAGGTGTGATGAATGAGAGGTAAGATCTAAAATGAAGAGAAGAGGAACGACACTAGGAGGGTGTGTGAGAGAAAGATTGGTGCTAGAGAGACGCGTAGAAGAAGAGAGGTCGTCAAAGAGACATGGCATTAGGAATGGGGTATCAAGAGAGGATAATGTAGGTGGTGAGAGTAGGATTGAAGAAAACGAGGTCAGATCCCCTTGGCTAGTGAGAGATGTAGTCACATAAGACAAATATGGGTCGCAAAGTAGTAGTGCCAACGCAACATAAAATAGTGATGGATCCCTCCAGGAAGGAGCATAGACCTTAGAAATTATGAGGAGGCTTGTACGACTAGAGATAGGGATCTATTTTTCATCCATCATTGATGAAGATGAGAGAGATGGAGGAACCCCCTCTTTGAACCATTGCTCTTGTGCATTTCTAACCAATAAGAAAGATCCAAAGAAGAAAGTGCAGAGGTGAGAGAAATAGAAGGAGAAAGTTTAGAAGTAAGTGAACAAGACGATACGAGTGGAGTAGAAGCCGAAGTCAACAAAACTTTGCAAGAAAGATCGTTAGTACTGGAGAAAATGAGTATTAGTCATCGAGGAAGATCTAGTTCTAGATCGAGTATGGCCAACTAAGATTCAACTCTCAAGCTTCCTACATTTCATGGGACAGGAAGGGACGATCCAGAACAACATTGGCTCACATGTGAAGCTATATGGTTTGTTGAAAAAGTCATAGATGAAGCATCCAATATTGTGCAACTAGAAACCACATTCAAAGATAGAGCTTTGACATGGTACATGAAGTACAAGGCTATTGTGTTGGCAAGACAAGTAAGGTCTGTTACAGGGATAAAGATAGATCTCCTAAGATAATTCCAAAAACCAAAGTCATAATCATAGTGGATAACTAAGATCAAAGAGATTAAGCAACAAGTTGGATAAACCATGTGGGACTATGACCAATGGTTGAAGATTATGTTGGATAGGATGACATTTCAAATCCAAGATGTCCAACATTGAGAGTGGTTTATTGCTAGAATCCTAGCACACATCTGATTCCTACTCACCTAGCAAAAAGTAATGACCCAGGTGGAAGCCATGGAGATTGAAATGCATTTGGAGTCTACGCTAAGAGGTGGCGAGACGTCGATAGGGTTAGTATAGGTACAATCTCAGCTCACGAATCTCACCATGAAACTACATGATATGAAAAAGGTTAAGGTGGTGCGCGAAAATATTTGGTGTACACTGTGCCACACAGAAGGTCACCATGAGAATGGGTGTCCTACGTTAGGAAGTTACATAGTGACGGGAATGTTGAATTCATTTCTGAGAGGACCACAAATCAATTAGTGTGAGATTTACAGAAAATGGGTTCATATTCCTCCCCATTTCCCAACACTACGGAAGTATCAAAAGACTACACACACTCCATTTTGTGAGTTTTGCAAATCCATGGGCCATGATATGAACAACTACTGGAAGTTGTAGTTAATGAAGGAGAACAATGCATGTTCTTACCAAGTCCAAGAAGAGAACAAGGGTGGAGACCACAAAGGCTTCGATCGGGGAGGCTTCGACAAAGGAGGCTTCCAAGGGGGCCAGAGAGGAGGATATTGTTACACGTCAAATTTCCTCACTTCGACAATGTCACATTCTCATTGTCGTAAGTGTCGTAAGTGTCACACTTTTGTCGCAAGTGTCGCATTCTCATCATGTAAGTGTCGCATCATGAGAGACACCTTGAAAACACTTGATGCAACCCTTAAAGCATGTTAGAAGAAGAATTCCCACCATTTGACATTCAGAACAAAGTGTTTTTCTATGAGGCGTCTTTGGTGGCCATACTCTTAGTCAATATCATCATGGATCCACAGTGTATTTATTGGCAGCCATACTTCAAGTCATTTATAGTTCGAGCATAGGTATGCCTGCCTCAGGAATGGAATATAAATTTAACATTGTTTGATGGTTGTTTGCAGCTTCTACCAGGTTCCCCAACTCCATACCCTTGCTTCAAAGAATCTACAAAGTGTTTCAGCCATCAACTTTCATTTTCTGACTTCACACTTTGGGGGGAAATCTGTTACATGTCAAATTTACTCAATTCGATAATGTCACATTCTCATTGTCGTAAGTGTCGTAAGTGTATCACTTTTGTTGCAAGTGTCGTAAGTGTCGCATTCTCATCACGTAAGTGTCACATCGCGAATGACACCTTGAAAATACTTGATACAACCCTTAAAGCATGTTAGAAGAATAATCCCCATCATTTAACAGTCGGAACAAAGTGTTTTTCTATGAGAAATGGTCATCTTGGAAAATTTTGGAAGATCAATGCTCCCCTGCTCATATGTAGGAAGCACTAGTGCTCTTTTTCTATCTATCAAGGAGCGTTGAAGTGCTTTGTTTCCCATTGTAAGGGAGCGTAGATTTGGTTGAGAAAATATTGGGAGAAATCCCCTTTTTCTCTAAGGAGAACTATGGATGGAACGAGTTGGTTTGGCTCGAATCTAACCCTCATGTTGCATTTAAGGGAGATGTCACAACTAATGGAGTCATATCCTCAATTAATTCCAAATATAACTAAGGTGGTTGAGCCTCTCAAAGCCTATAAATGGAGGCATTCTCATGGTGAACATGGAGGATAAATAATCAACAAAACATTGTTGTTCTGATCGTGGATTTTTCGAGCAGGGGGTTGGATAAGGAGGACTTGGAGAAGCTGCAACATCATCTGAAGATTGTAAGTGTCTCTTTAAATTTCTCATCAATAGACTTGGCCTATTTCCTTATAATATGTGTTTGCATGTATTTGTCTATGTTTGTTTTAATCCTTCATAGATAGATCAATTTTGTCTAATCCATTAGAGTAGGGGATAATTGTTTGTCTCTTGTCATCCATCGCAGGTACTATTTGGGACTCGTGGACTGGAGTAGCATGGACAAAATTCAAAAGTGAGGTACATTATACTATCCCTCTTACTCTCTTTTTCGATGGGCATAATTAGTCTATAGGAATGGTAGTATCCAAAGGTAGTTTTTTGTCTCGATAGAGGGGTTTGTACTCTGAGGGAAGATTCACCTATCCGCAGGGGAATTATTCTGTAACAGATATGGAAGGGAAAGAGGATACAATGGGGATGGAAGAAGCCCACCTACCTTTTTTAATTGTGGTGATACATGCCACTTGTTGTAATTATGTACCAAGCCACATGCACTATATGTATATTTCCACTACGCAAACCATGTCACGAAGGATTGCCTAGAGTTATTGGCAAAATGGAAAGAAAAAAAGGGGTACTACAACATGATGACTATTAATCCACACAAAGAATAGAAGCTAAAAGAAGAAGTTGATGCATTGGTATTAAACCAAGGAGGTATCCACATGAGAGTTGACCTGCAGAAAGAAGAATGCTCAAAACAATAGTTAGAAGGGAAATCAAGAAAGCAGTGTAGGTGCTTCCTAAGTTTGACGTTGCGCAACAGAAGCAGTTCTTGCATAATTCTTAGATGGTGTTGGAGGAGGACCATGTGTGCAAATAATTGCAATGCACAATGTAGAGGTCAATGGAAGAGGAACATATGCATGAAGAGTTGTGATGCACGACGCGAGAGGAAACACATTCCAACACTTACCTCAAGGCTAATTCAGAAAATCAGATAAGCGGGTTTTTTTTTATTGTCTTAAGGTCTCGGATGATCCTATTGTTACCAATAAATTGACCTACATGCTGAAAATATGTATGGGGAAAGGGGAGAACAAAGCTTCTATTTTTTCCATGCTACTAGAAAGGGACGTGCACCATATCAACAGATGGAAGCACACAAGGAGATAATTTAAGATGATAGATGAGCTAGGGAGTTTTGAGACGGACGATGTCATGTTGGACCTGAGATTTGACATTGCATATCTTGCCAAATAAATCACGGGAATTGATGGGTAAACCAAAGTTGGTATGGTCCCACATTCAACTCAGGCTTGCCAACCAATACACAATTTATCCCATTGGTAGGTTGGAGAAAGTTGAAGTGAACATCGATGGGGTAAAAACTAAAGAATACTTTGGAGTGATTGAGATTATGGATTAGAACCCTATCCATATCTAGTTGGAATTGACTAGGCATTTTATAACAATGTCATACTAAATCTGAAGCAACGACAAATGTCCCTTGAGATGGACACCTTGTGTGTCATTGCACCACTAGATCCAAATGAGGGCAAGAGATATAATGAGTTTGTAAATGAAGTTGCATAGATCTTGATCGTCAATAATATATATAACATCACAGGACACAGGGAAGACTATATGAATCTGATAGTTGATGGTGAACTAAGCTAGTGAAATATGACACAGATTTAGAGGATGTGACGGAAGAATAAGTTGTGTGAGGCATCGACCAGGAGATGTGCACAAATCACCAAACCAGTGCGTTAGATCAAATCATAGTTGTGCGAATTACCAAGGTTTGACAGGACATGCCCGACATACACCTTTTTAGCATAGATGGAGGAGAGTGTGCCTGAGATCCAAAGTATTCAAGCCATGGACGTAGTGGTCAAGGGAACACCTGCGTGTCGGTGGGCAATGCACCACATAGATATATACAATTGGGCATAGGTGGTGGAGTGTATCAAATTATGGTTCCAAACCCCAACAAAATTCAAATTAATGAGCCGATACAAGGGTACCGAAGATCCTCAGAAACATATTTGTTTCTGTGAATGGCGTTGGACAACCAAGAATATTCCTAGTGCACAATGGGTCTTGTGTCCATACTATGGATATGGTATCTAGAAGTTGGTATAACCATGAGGAGACAAAAAAGGAAAATACGGGAATGGGAGAAAGTGAGCAATCAATTCGATGGAATGTTCAAGTTTACATCGAAGGTCCCCGCATAGAGGGAGATTTTGTTAAGAATAAAGGATTTCATCTTCCATTGGCAGCCCAAACACACCATGTAGAAAATTGTCCACACATACCATAAGTCGATGGTGAAATTGAAGCAGTCGTTATACTTTTGGAAGGTCAACAATGATGACATGCAAGAAGAGGATACTTGGGGTTACAGATAAATGAAATCAAGGGAGGACATGTAGTTCAAGGAAAGGCCTATAGTAGCACCGCGTCAGATTATACATGGCCATTGAAAACAAAGAAATAGAATATAGGCACAAAAGAAGTGCCTAAGATGGCCATAATTAGTGATTACTGGGATCAGGAAACGGTGAAACAAGTGGTAGATTTGTAGAATATGAAGACCTATTTCCAAGGATATTTTTGGAGACAAAGGGGATTGTAGGATCCCTCAAAGAGATGAAGATTCAGTTGAAGCTAGATGCTAAGTCAGTCAAGAAGAGACCATTTTGACTGAACCCGAAGTACAAAGAAAAAGTTCACAAAGAGTTGGATCAAATGCTGGAGGTGGGGATCATTGTACCTATGGAGGAGTCAAATTGGATTATCCCAATGGTGGTGCAACGAAAGAAGATGTGCGATCTAATAATTTGTGTAGACCTGCACAACTTAAATGCAACATGCATAAATGTTCCCTTTTTGACACCATTTATAGACAATGTATTGGAGAACGTGGGTAGGCATGAAGCTTATTTATTTACATATGGATTTTCAGGCTATCACCAGGTGCATATCATGGAAGAAGACAGAGCCAAGACAATGTTTGTGACAAATTGGGGCTCGTTTTCATACACGGTAATGCCATTCAACTTGAACAATGCACCCATGGTATTTTCTAGAATTGTGGTTGCGACCTTTAAGAACTTCATGCATAAGTTTATGGAGGTATACTTAGATGATTGGATGGCATTCAACCTGCTCAAGGAGCATATGTAGGTACTATGTTTTATGTTGGATAGAACTAGGAAGTTGTAGATCTCATTAAACATGAAAAAATGCATCTTTTGTACGCCATTTGGAGCATTATTGGGACATGTTGTGTGCAAGGAAGGCTTGCTAGTAGATCAGGAAAAGATTGCAACAATAATGGACATGGTGGCTCCCACCTCTGTAAAAGAGTTGCAAACAACCTTGGAACACACATGATATTATAGATGATTCATACAAAGGTATGCAAAGGTTGTAGCATCATTGGAGAAGTTATTGTGCAAAGATACCAAGTATGTCTTGACACATGAAATCCATGAGGTGTTGGACACACTGAAAGAGAGATCAGTGACTGCGTCAATCCTGATATTTCCATATTGGACCAAGATATTCCACGTGCATGTGGATGCACCCTCAATTGCACTTGGCATAGTGCTTATGTACCCAAAGAAGACAACATTGATAATCCAATCTATTTTTCCAGCAAGAAGCTGTCAAATTTTGAGAAGAATTATACGACCATGAAGTGTGAAGGACTAGCGATGGTCTACGCCCTGCAAAATTTTCGACATTACTTACTCGACACTCCCTTCAAGTTTTTTACTGACCATTCAATGATCAAGTACTTGGTTGGTAAGCCAATGTTTGGGGGGGGAGGATATGTCGATGGCTATTGCTTTTCCAAGAATTGAGTTTGAAGTGGTAGTCAAAACTGACAAAACGCAATGTTGGGCCTAAACATATCTCAAGGATAGAGTAAAGTGAAGTTGGAGGCAATTTAGATAATGAGATCCTCGATGCACAACTCTTCAAGGTCAAAGTGGTGCTAGATCAACTAGTAAAGATTACAACATACTTAATGATAGGTCACGCACATGAGAGATACACTCAGGCACAATGAAAACAATTGGTGACTCTGAGCATCGACTACTAGTTGATTGTAGGGCACTTGTACAAGCTTGGAGTAGATGTGATCCTTCCTAGGTGTGTATTAGAACATGAGAATGACATGGTCCTATACAAGGTGCATGAAGGAATTGTGGGAGGACACAACATAGGAAAGGAAACTACATAGAAAGTGCTACATGTGGGGTTATGGTGGTCGTTAGTATTTGAAGAAGCTAAGAAATATTGCAAGCGCTTCTCCATTTACTATTATATTGGGAAGCCTTAATGAAGAGATGAATTGTCGCATTTCCTGGTCACCACACTAGAGCCATTTGAAAAATGGGCAATTGATTTCGTGGGTCCGATCAAACCACTTGTGTGCAGAACTGGTGCACAATACTTTATTACCACAACAAAATACTTGACCCATTCGTCAAGAGCTACACTACTGAAATATTGTACTATAGAGACAATTGCATGCCTCATCTTTGAAAATGTGTTCACTAGATTTGGCTGCCCAAAAGTGTTGATGAGCGACTAGGGCGCACATTTTTTGAATGATGCCATTCACGTGCTAACTTAGGAGGTCATGATCCATCACCAAAAGAGTACACCATATCACCCACATGCCAATTTCATAGTTGAATCATTTAACGAAATATTAGAACATGCACCGATTAAGGTATGTAATGTATAGTGGGACAACAAGTTCCTAAAGCACCTTGGCAAGTTGCTCATGCACTGGTTAGGACCCTTTAAACTAGTCTACATTAGTGAGGCAGGTGCAACACAGTTGGAAACGCTGCAGGGTCAACCTCTCAAAGGACTAATCAACTGAAGTAAGTTGAAAGCGTATTATGGCCCATAGGGGTTGGATGCGTCATGAATGGATGCATTTTTAGTTTTAGTGTAGGCCAAGGGTTAGGTAGGTAGGAGTAAAGGCATGTATCCAAAATTAATTATTAGTAGGGTAGGACATAGTTAGGTAATCTATGGGAAAGGACATGTTTATACTTCCCAATATTTGGAATATTTGACCAAGTTGGAGCGATAATTGCCAAAGTACATGCTAAAGGAGAAGATAGATGGCTCCCCATAGGTGACTGAACAGACACACAGGTGAATGCGATGGCATACAAGTAGGAAGCTTGTGCGATGATAGATCATAACAACATATGGAATAGGAACACTCATAGCAACAAGTACAACTAGTGGACGATCATCACGATGAAACGAGAATTGGATACACAATCGGATAATGGGCCACATGGTAGAATTGACCAACATGACTATTTATACTTACCATTACCTCGCTACCAATCAATTTTGGTGAGGAATAGATTGCAAAGTCTAGATATCTTAGAGAGTAAGGTGCAATCTGAGCCAAGTTAGAGAGACGAACCCATTTCCCATCCAATGACAAAGTGATCCGGATTATTTTCGGCACGAAATGCGAGCGGAGATATAATAAAGAAAAGCATAGAGATATCACGTATATCCAGTAATATAACAGAAATATATCAGAGATGCAACCATAAACATAGAGAT
>CBVK0104182727.1:0-11088 GCA_900067695.1 Picea abies
ACGAGAGCGGGACGCTCAAGGTCTGATTACAATCTACAAGTACGCCCTTTCTTAATTATTTCATTTATGTTTGGCACATCAAACTTTAAAACATTTCAAACAATTCATCACGTGCCAAAATGCGTTGGTGTTTGTCCCACACTCACTTGTTGTTGGCGATGCTCCTGCATCAGTTTCTTTCATTTTTCCCACTCATATTCGTGCAACATTGATGGCATGGATAACAAAACGTTGTGTTTACCTATAAACACATACGTTTTTTCTATGAGCAAAAAATAATGCATTGCTCGCTTTTTTTGCAGTTACATATTTTAGTGGTCAATATTGGAAACATTAGAGTTCTCTATGCTCCCAATATGAAAAAGTTTCTCATGCATCATATGCTTGCAAGGTATGCCATTTCATGTATAAGCCAAACTACATGATGATGCGATTCCTACTAATACACTAGCGTATAATGCTCATATAGGAGTGTTGTACCGCCTTGCCAAACATGGCTATACCCAAATGCATGAAAGCCATATTACTTCAATATGGCATTGAACTATATATATTTATATTGATATCTTAATTTATTAATCAACAACATACTCTTTCATAAATTGTATTACACATGTTTTTATTCTCCTTTGCTCATGTTTTTAAATTTAAAATCACTTAACATGGTAGTATTAGTCCTTGTGTTTAGAATAGAGTATACAGTAAATTGTCAAAAATATTTTAAGACTAATAGTTTTGTATGTTTTTTATTTTAAGTTTTCACAAATATATATTATTTTTTTAATAAAATTTTATTATTTAACCTAAGTTTTAATAAGCTCGTACATGATTTTCTTATTTAACCTCATATTAAAACATCATAAATATATATGTTTTTAATCTTTCCAATGTCTTGTTTAAATATTACGCATGTATGAATGTCCCGATCAAACATTGTTCTATATATTCGAGTGGTGGGATTGTTGCATGGGCTAAACATGGAGTCATAACCATTTCTAACTAGAGCCATGTATCTACACAATTTCATATCCATATATCTATGGAGAACCATGCAAAATCCATTAGGGATATTTCCATTTATCCCAAACAAAATCCATTAGAGATAAAGCTAGACCATCTATTTAGAGCCAAAGCCATCTTCAGGTAACAAGAGACGATAACATACACCCATCACAACCTAAATTCTCTAAGAAGTGGCGCCATTTGTGTTAAATTTATGATCTCTCTCGCTAATATTTAAGAAAATAAAATATTGCAATAAACCCATCACTCCATTTTAATCTCTAACTGCTTTGTTATGATCTCGTGACTATTTAAGAAATTAAAATATTGCAATAAATACATCACTCCATTTTAATCTCTAAATGCGTCAAAGCATACAAATTACTTTTACTTGTAGACAGTAAAGCATCATAGCCCAGGGAACCACTCAAGTTTCAAATCAAATAGATTGGAGTGAATTCAAGTTTCCGTCAAGTTACACGTAGATGGAAAACACATGGCATTTTCCAAGTTACCCACTCAACATTTCGAATCAGTGGCCTTATTGATATGTAGGCAATGTGTTGCATGGAATCTAGATGTGGAATAAAGTTGTTGTATCAATTAGTGTTCAATGGGTTGTATGGAATTTAGATGTGAATTGGAGTCGCTACTTGGATTTGTGAGTAATGTTTTGTATGGAATTAAATCGAGAAGAGGTAGAGTAGGGTATGTATATTTTTGTAGATTTTATTTTAAAAATAAATTATTATTTTTAAAAATATTTTATATTGGGGATAAGGAGAGATTTTCACACCATTTATAATATTAAAAATCAAATTAATTGAGATAGTTTGTATTTTGTAATTTATAGAATAGAGATAAATTTTTTATTTGAAACATTATTGATATTTTGTGAAAATGAGATTTTTAACAAAATTGAAGAAAAATTAATTATAAACATCAATCTTATTAAGAGAAATGTGAAGTATATTGTTTAATAAATTTGAATTAAAATGGATGTAACTTATAAAAATAACATTATTTTTATTTTTTATAATCAACTTAAAATCTTAATTCCATAATTGATATTTTATGAAAATGAGATTTTTAACAAAATTGAAGAAAAAATAGTTATAAATATCAATCTTATTAAGAGAAATGTAAACTATATTGTTTAATAAATTTGAATTAAATAATGTAACTTATAAAAATAACATTATTTTTATTTTTTATAATCAACTTAAAATCTTAATTCCATAAAACCATTTTCATTTTAATACAATTTCATTTTAATAAAAAATAATTTCAATTTTAATACAATTAAATGTACATCAATTTTCATTTATTGGTTGGTATATATATTCATTTTCTTAAACATAAATGAAAATAAATAATAATAAAAAATGGTTATAGTATTTTATAATTATTTTATGTCTTACTTGCATTTATGGCTAACATAAAAATTTAATTTCAAAGCTGTCCTCTCTTTTTAAATTTACTATAACTAGAATTTTAAATATATTGTTATTGGTTCATAGTTTGCAATGTAACATTCCCAGTTTTAATCTCCATGAATTTTAATGTAATTGTGTAAATATGATTTAGGCTTTTGAGCCTATATGTTTTGAGTTGGAGAGTTTATACTAATCAATATGGTCGAGAGCCAAACTATGTAAATTGTACATTGAAACGATTAATAAAATTAATGATCGTTGGGTGCAATACAAGAAGGATAGTAATGATGGGGGGCTATGATTCCACAAGAGAGAGGGCTAAAGGAGGGTATAAGGGAAAACCCATGTAACTTGCCTAAGTTAATGTGTTATTACTATCTAATCATTCTTTGACTTATTAGACACTCAATCACTAAATTCATGTAAGAGGTTGGGTGAGGGACTCAAATCACCTAATAATGCAAGCATGAGATGAGTACAATCATTATTGGGAAGAGTGAGAGTCAAGCAAGCATGGGAGAAGAAGGAAATTAAAGTAGGAAGGGGGACAATTTTTACATGTTGATTTTGGGCAACAAGAGAGGAATGGGGTGATGGGAAAGAGCACCAGCCATGCTAGCCATGGAAAGCAAATCTTTTGGGTTGAGTTGGATGTTGAAAATTAGGCTGGGTGCTTGTGACAATCTGAGGGAGCTATGAATTAATGCTGAGAATTAGGTTGCATACCTATAATTGAAATTTCTTATTGATAAATTGTCTCAAGAGCCTTGAGAAGGTTGTTGTGAGCACTATTGGAACAATTGAAAATCCCTAGAGTCCCCAGTTGTGATATTTCTTGGACAAACAGGTGAATTAGAGCCCTATAGGGAAGTGGGAAGGCCCGAGGGGTTGCATGGTAGAGAAGGGGGGTCTCATTCCTTGGGTTGTGCAGGTTGAAGAGAAAGAGAGTTGGTAGGCTGGAATTGTCGTTGGAGTAGAACCTGAGTTTTTGGGATGCTGAATGTGGAGAGTGGACAACCAAGAGGTTCAGACATCTTTGTGGACTCATAACCTTAGCTTGGGAGTGTCTCGATGTCGAGAGAAAATGAAAATCAAGCCTATGGATGGGAGGACCATCTTTGGTACACAACCAATTGGTTCATCTATTTAAAGATAAGTTTATCTTATCTTTATTATGTTAATTCCACTATGTAATGTTTTATTTAAATGTTGTTGTGTTTGTTGAACGATTTTAATTCATAGAGTTTAATATGTTGTTAGTTGCATGAGTTATTTTGCATGTTGGTTGCATGCATATTTTTAAATGGTATCAGAGTTATGCTAAGTCGTTTTTGTAGTGATGTTACCTAGCGAGGAAGTTGGTTACATATGTGGGCTATGGAGCGACCTTCCCCACCAATCCAATCCAAAACACAAGGTGGGCTCTACGTATGTAAATGATAGTCTCCCCACAGTTTGACATAAAATTTTGAGTCCCATTACGTGTCTATTCACACGTGGAATCCAAATGAAAATCAAAATCCTCTTAGAAACATCTTCCTTAGCTCCATTATAAAATAATCTTGAACCAATTTATCATTCTATAAAGTTCAAAAAGCTACAAAACATAAAAATTACACTTAGAGAGACATCTACCAATTGCACCCATCCATCATTTACAGAGTTAGGAGGAAAATAAGTTTGTGCATCTTACTCCTTTTCCAAATGGGAAATCTTAATGACCACATGCATTGCAACATCTGACGAATACACAATGCCCGTTGGATGCCCAAAGTTTCAAATGTGGGTGCTAATTATTTCTAGGGTTGCAAAATAATGTAAAATGATTCAATAGAAAGGTGCTAATTATTTCGAGGGTTGCAAAATAATGTAAAATGATTCAATAAAAAAGTGTCCCTAAGTTAAATTTATGGCCCACTTCCAAACAACACAAGTCGACATTTATGTGTTCTTGTTAGCACATGCAAGTTGGATATGTGGTGGAGTAAATTCATTTTCAATGCCATTCAATTGCTAATGTAGTTGTTCAAAGGAAGTCGAGGGCCTTGTTGACGGGTCCAAATGGCTTGTCAAGTAGGCAATGGAAAATGCTCAATGGAAGGTCCCAATTCAACCTACTCTCATTTGGGATAACACTTCTGACTAGTATGTGGGTCTAGTTGACACTTAAAGGTTTATAATTACAAATATGAGGACAAATTGTCATCCACATATTTCTAACTAGAACTGAATTAAACTATCTACAACTGAATTAAAGCTATTCGTTTTTAATCTAATCCTATTCCATCCTATTCTAATCAAGAGAAAGTATAAAAAGATAAACACTGCATGAGGTAGTATCATTGACAATATGATTCATTCATAACAATCAATAATAGATTAAAACAATAAAGCTACAGATTAACTCGCAAGTAGTTGCAGAGTGAACCTATAGCATTATCCCTGTATCTATTTAGAAATCACAAAAACGTGTGCATCTTAAATACTTTACACAAAAATAGTTCACATGACAAACATTTAAGAAACTTATATAACAAACACATATGCAGAGTGGTCCCATACATATTTTCCAACATTCATTACTTCAAAATTTCCTTCTTATCTCAAAAATAATAGTATCATATGATATTACAATGGGAAATTCCATGTAGGGTTCGATAGAGCTCTCTTTTATAAGACAAGAGAGTCTTTTTACATTCTATAACTGTCATAATTTTAGATGATAGTTACACCTTATCATTTTGTATTCTCATGTTATGAGTACAATACAGATTCTATGGAGGAATATATGTTATACAAAATATACAAGGCTTTCTTTCCATCCAATCATGGTATGCTTTGGTTATGTCTTCTATCTTGCTCATCTGCATATTATCAAGCTCCAACGCTCTGTCACATATCCTATCTGCAACTTCCTTCTTTAGTTTTCTGTGAAGCTTGTTCACAAATGCATTGGTAGTTGCAGTTTGTTTGATTGGATGCACCAAGTACTTGTGACCTCAAGAATATGCTCAATAGCCTCCTTTCTTTTATCTCCATTTTTTTCCACCTTTTCTATTCTCAATTTGGTTGGTCCTGCTTGAGCAAGCTCTTCATTCACTGGCATGCTAAATTGTTCTAGCATCTCATATGCAGAATTCCACATCCTGGCACATTCTTTATTTGAGATATGAATGGTATCCTTGACATATTGTCATGAGTTTTTCCATCCATCCATTAGCATATAAGTCTTTCTCTTCTCCTTCTTTGTGAATAAGAAAAGAGTTGCAGGGGTTTCTTCATGCATTTTATGCCAATAGATGATTTTGTCAAAGGCCTTTTCTATTTCTGTATATTGGCTATTTTGCTCATCTATATAATCAGACAAGATAATGACCTCATCTTGACAATATTGGATTGCATTTAGCTGGGAGAAGCATATTTTTTGTGCTTCTCTTAGCTCTTCATTGGCTCTATGAACTTCTTCTCTTACAATTTCTAATGATTTTGGTCCCAGTTGGTGTTCCTTCAAATCCTTCTCCAATTCCTGTATATGCATTCCATATTTAATAACCCTCATCTTTCTCTTCTCAGAAATATCCAACTCCTCCTAGTGCTCAACTTTTATCCTTTCCATCTCTTGTGAATGTTCCTTCTTAAGGTTTCTAACTTCTCCTTGTGCAGTTGTTCAGTTTCAATGGCTTGTTTCTTAAACTCACCCTCCAAATTTTTCCTCTAGAATTTCATTTGTTCTTCCAATTATGCCACCTTTTCTTTGTAGAGGTCCAATGTGGAACTTAATTCACAAACCAATACTGAATTTTCCCTAGCAAGTGCACTTAAATCCAGGGCAGTATCCAAGTAATTAACTTGAGGATCCGGTCCCAACTTCCATGCAATTTCCTTGTCGGAAGACACTTTTCTAGCGGGGTCTTCACCTATTTTCCTCTTGGTGGATATTTTCTCAATTCCTCTCTTTCAATTGTTCGAATAATACTCACCTACAACTACCACTGCACCTTCTAACTCTATTAGTTGAGAGGAGTAGGAGAAGTTTCCTGGTATTGAACTCAGAGGAGTACTAGAATGGATAGTTGTATTTACTATTGTAATCCCTTTAACATTGCTAGGTCTTGATCCTCTATTTATATCCTCATCCATTTTCCTCTTATTTTTTCTTTCTACCTCTGTCAATTCTTCTTCCTTTTTCTTTGTCTCCTATTCTTGCTTCTTCCTCATTTCCTCCCTTTTCTTTTCTTTTATGTTCTTCTTCAACATATTTTTTCTTTTATTCTTCTTCCTTTCTCTTCTCTTCTTCAACAATCCCACTTTTTTCTTCTTCTACCTTTTTGGGTTGTTTCCTCCTCTTTATTTTGCTCAGCTTCAACAATCCTTTTCTTTTTTCTTCATTTTTATTCACTTATTCTTCTACTACCTTTGGGGTTTCATCTTCCCTTTTTCTCTTTTGCTTGGCTTCAGTATTTTTATTTCCCTCTAACACATCCCTTTTCTTGTCTTCTTCAACAACCTTTCAAACTGCTTCTTTTTTGTTCTTGTAATTTGTCCCTTTCCTTGTCTTCCTCCATTTTTCTCTTTATTTCTTTCTCTTCCCTCTTTTTTCTTATTTCTTCCTCTTCCTTTTGTTTAGCTTCCTCTTTTTTTTTTTCTCTTTGCTTGAATTTTTCTTCTTCCTCCATATCTTTATTATGTATTTCTTCTTCTTTCCTTACCTCTGAAATCTTTCTTTCATCTTCTTTTTCCTTATCCATGGCCAAAAGTATTATGAATTGTTCCTTGGCTATCTTCCTTCTTTATTTCTTCTCTCTATGCAATATCTCTTTTCCTGGTTCACCTGGTACCCTGTTTAATACCTCTTCAAACAATAGAGTGCCTTGGAAAATCTCCTATGAAATATTTACATCATGTGCAACAGGTTGTGCCAATCCCACAGACTTAACATGTTCTTTTACAATCCCTCTTGGATCATGTCCCATGGGAACCATTGTACATAAACATAGTTCTTTCAAGGCTATGGCTGCTTTTTAGGAATGTGGAACATTCAGTAATGTGAATCTTCCCAACTTGAATGGGAATCTAGGATAGAATCTATTGGAACTTTCATCCAAAAGGAAGTTATCCCTTCCCTCATAGTCTGATAAGAAATCTCCTTGGCTAATAGCTTGTCAGGGACATATGTTGGAAGGATATGTGGGGCTTGTGCACACCCAAATATCTTGACATAGGTGTAATGTTTTCCCATGTACCAATCACCAATGTCCTTAAGGGTTTTAATGGATCCTTGAGATAACCTATGAGGGCGGTGGTTGAATATGAATATAAACAATGGTACTAGGAAATAATCATAGATGTCAAATAGAGACTTCTTGTAATTACTGTCCCACAAATAATAACAATATATATGGATAGGTGGTAGAATAGGGTTTCATTCCCATCCCATAGCAGGAAAACTTAGTATCTATTAGATAGGAGGACATATAAAAACCTGTTTTTTTCAGTCCAGGGACCTCTATAGTTTTTTTGAAGATGTTGAATGCAAGGATTTTCGGCCAGTTGAAGATATGCCTAGCCTTGGCCATGCAGTACACTATTGGTGTCCATTCTAGCTGAAAATTCATATATGTCTCCTCATCATATAGTCTGCATATCATAGATGCCAGTAGATGGTAGGGTTTCTTGAAATACTGTATTGGGAATGATCGGGCATCCTTCTGTGAAAATTCTCTTTATTCACACCACCAATCATCTACTAATTCAACAAAGTGGGGGTGGTCCTCTCCAATTTTTTCCACGAATGACTTAGTTAGGAAAACATTGGGTTCTTGTAGAAGGTTCTTGGTGTGGATGTTGTCTGGTTTCAGAGAAGCTATCAGGACTATCAACTTGTTAATCACTATGGTCGTATCTATTGAAATCCTTACTTAAACACCCATGTATCTTGTTATCTAGTGATTTCCTTACTACAAATCATATTAGTAACTCACAAAACAAAATTACATTGCTAGAATATTCAACTCTAATAAAAATAACAGAAGAAATATTGGAAACCAAAAACTCATGCACAATACACAAAGATATTCTTCCCATCAACTAAACTTATCATTCAAGTAACTTCAAATCTTACAAGGGCTCCCTTACTGGGAAAATGGCCCAAATAGAAAAGAGACGAAGTACATCAAAAACCTGTCTGGTTTATCTGTTGCCAAACCTATTGTACGATCCTATACGATAACAATGTGACTATTATGCCGATACCCATGTTATCCTATGCTATCTTCAAGACTGTTACGTTGACTCTTAGGTTTTCCCGTGCTCTCTATGGGACAGTTACGCTGAAACTCACACTGACTGCGAGTCCTGTTCCAGAATACCTACACTGTCTGCAGTGACTTATCCTTTTGTTGTACAAATTTTCTCTTTTTTCCTTTGGTCTAGATGTCTAGATGGAAATCCTTCTCCACATATCCAAGATCTCCTTGAATCACAATCCTTCATGATCCAACTCTCTTTGTTTCAAATGAATTTATCTCAATCAATCTGTCAAGTGTCTTCCTCCTTCACCCTAGCCTTGATTTTTTAAGATTGAGTTATGACTTAACCCTAATCTCCAAAGTGATTGACGGTTGCGATTACTTCTCACCTCACTTGAGATCAATGGACAAGATTTAATTCACTAATGCTAATTAAATCATTTCCTTAAATATAACTCAACTAATTAATACAAGCAACTTACTTTAATAATTCCTTTAGTTAAATTAAAGTCAAGGATGGACGGATTTGGATGATTTCCACATGTCTAGATACATAGACCTATGCAGAAATACCTATATAATTCTACCATGCATAAACACTCTCTCTTAGGGAGGAAGGTATTCTACACCACTCCAAGTTTGTCTATGAAAAACACAAACTTCCCTTTCTCCAAGGGTTTGTTCAAAATATCTGCAACATGCTCATGTGTGGAAATATACCAAAGATTCATTGCTCCCTTTTGGATATTATCTCGGATAAAGTGGTATCTAATCTCAATATGCTTGGACCTATCATGGAATACTGGATTCTCAAAGAGTTTTATACAACTCCGATTATCACAGTATATCACTGTAGGCTCCAACTCCTGAACAAATAAACTTGTAAGCAATTTGTGAAGCCAAATGGCTTCACTACTATCCATAATTACTACTGTATATGCTTCCTCTACTGAAATGAGTGCTATAGAAGTCTTCTTCCTTTTGAATGAAGTAATCACTTATGATCCCAAGCTGAAGCAACACCCCGAGGTGCTCTTTATGTCTACTGCACTCCATGCCCAATCTGAGTTTGAGTATCCCTGCAACTTCACTCCATCTCCTCTAAGATACCTCAATCCATACTCCATTGTACCTATCACTTACCTAAGAACATGCTTCACTTCTATCCAATGCACTCGACTTGGCTCCACCATGAATTGACTCAAGGTGTTCACAACAAAACATATACATGGTATGGTATTTACCAAATACATCAAGGACCCTATCAACTACTTGTATATCCTAGGATCCACCAACTTTGAATCTGAAGTGAGAAACTTCTTTAGATTGGTATCCATAGGTGTAGTCATCGATCTATAATCCTCCATCCTGAATATCATCAAGATCTCAACTGCGTACTTCCCTTTTCTAAGGAAGATCTCTCTTGATACATGCCATACCTCTAATCCCAAGAAAGAATGCGCCAAACCAATGTACTTCATCTCAAAATCAATAACCAAATCCAATTTGCACCCTGTAATAAGCTCCTCTGCACCTGTGAGAAACAAATCATCTACATACAGAACCAAGGATCTGACCCAACAAGTATGAAGTACAAGTTAGGATTTGTCTTACTCTTGGTAAATCCCACACTTTGCAAGTATCCATCAATCCTAGAATACCATGTCCTGGGTGCATTTTTGAGTCCATACAAGTCTTTCTTAAGCTTACATACTTGAGACTCCCTCCCATGTACCTCAAATCCATGAGGCTATTCTATGTATACTTCCTCCTCAATGATCCCATTGAGGAAATTTGTTTTCACATATATCTGATGTATCCTCCACCTCATAATTGAATAAATATAAATAATAGCTTGAATAGAATCTATGACATCCTCGGCCATTAACCTCTGTCGGGTAACACTACCCAAACAACCTTATCTTTTCCAACTAGTTCTGATACCGATTTGTGTATTTATATGCATATCTCTCTAATGAACATTAAAAGCTATAACATTTTGTTCATGCACTATTTATGCAGAAATAATATTAAAACATACAGACAACATATTCTAATATACATAGATTAATGGGGAAATAATAGTAAGCCTACACATACATCATATATGAAATATCTGGGAATTACTCATCAATTATAACACATATACAATTACACAATCTACAATCAATAGATATTTGGTACTTATCTTTCAATAGATGACCACCAATTGTGTGCAGACCTTCCATGAACATCTCAGTATTAGACCACATTGCTCATCACACTCAGCAGTGGGTCACCCCCGAGCTAGGACTAAACTCCACCCGAGCAAGGGATTCCTAGGCTTGGCAAGGACAACAGGCAAGGTCACACAGATCAACATGAAGGATTTTCTCCCATGAACCAGCTCACACTAACAACCT